>OX457029.1:34387282-34600912 GCA_949752745.1 Protula sp. h YS-2021
CTCTGGACAGAAAACCTATCACTGATCAGTAATAAGTGTCAAGTGATTGCTATTATAAGGGAATCTTTGTATATTTGTGGAATATGCATGATCTCAACGCATGACCTATGGCAATCTGGTCGCTTTAGTTGCAGAGGCCAAGTCTAAATTGGTCATTACTTGTGTTTTTTTTAAACTCCAGAGGTCAACAAGGCTATAAAACTATTTGCAAGGGATAGATTTCATTCTTGAAGTAGTCATCTTGCAAATTGAATCATGGTAATTATTTCATATTGTTTTGTAGCTAATCTACTTCAGATAAATATTTTTTTCTCAGCAGACGATACTTTACATTATGCTATGCTCGAGTTTAATGCCGACTGTTTGTTGTCATACTTTTAGGAAGAAATGAAACTGACGGAAGAACAGATTCAGGGTAAGTTCAGTTCCTTTACTATATTTTATTTGGCTAGATGAAATCTTATTAAATTTGTTTTCTTTACTGAGAATTAACAACTTTTAAAAAGACATTTTTTACTAGATTTTAAACGATTTCAAACCGAGTGTGAAATAAAGAGGTTAGCGAAGGTGCCAGTTTTTTTCAGTGAAAAAGCCCTTGCAAGAACAAGCCTCTGACGAAACGTCTCTTCAATGATTTCATATACATCAACCTTACTTGGTCAGCATCCTGTTCTTTCTTTCCTTTTATTTTCATTTTATTTATTTTTTCTTTTATTTTTTATTTTTAGTCTTGTTTTTGTGTTTATTTGTTTGGTTTGTTTTAATTGCAAAATACGTGTAAAATTTACCAAATTCGAAGAACATTTATAAAAGCCTCTTAAAAAGGAAAGAAAAATAAATTAATTAATCGAAGTGGCTATATCACACCATAAGATTTGAAAGTGACGTCTAGTTTTCTTTCAGTTATTTTGCCTATAAACCTCTTTCTCTGTTAATGCCTGTTGTGTTAATTGTCTTCTAATTAGTAAAAATTCGCCCCCCCCCCCCCCCCCGCCAACACCAGGTCACCATTTGGGCATAAAAATCCTTTTCATGAAAATCAGTAAAACCTGTCGAAGTTTTAATTATGTTTTATTGCATCAAAAGCTCTTATATGTTGAGTGTCAAGGCAAACCGCATTTTCGGGACCGACAGTTCACCTGACAAGTGTGTAACTGCAACAAATAAAGTAAACAAGTGTATAACCGCAACAAATAAAATAAACAAGTGTGTAACTGCAACAAATAAAGTGAACAATTTTCGATAGTGAGTAGCAAAAGTTACACTTGGGACCACAAAAATTCTGAATATTTCAGTTGTCAGAATTATTTAAAAGTCTTTTCTAAAAGTAATACCAAAATGGACAATTGCATCAAAACTCTTCGTAAAACAACGTGTGACATGTTGCATCTCAGCAAACATTCTGACATCGAATAAACTTCGATTTGAGATTGCGCCAGTGATTCCGACCAAATTGCAACATTAAACCTAGTTGCTTTTGATTGGTAGCAACGTTGTGTTGGCGCCTGTTTTACTAAAACAATAAATTACTAAATAAATCTGGTTGTAAGTTGGTTTTGATTTATCGCGACCAACAACGTTCCCGCAACTTCTTTATTTCGGTATATTTGTGCAAAAATTTCACGGCGTTCGCGCTCCAACATTTATTTTTGATCGCAATGGTATTTATGTGCAATTAATAGACGAGAAAATATTTAATTCTTTCGCGAACCACTTTTGATGTTATCCAAGTCGCTATTAATTTCTGCACGTGTTTTTTCTTATTAAAAAAAATAAATCATAGAATGAATTAAATTTATCGCGCCCTATGATTAATTTTTCGCGTTCCAAAATCAAAAAAATTAATTACATGATAAAACGCATGTTCAGAAAAACGTTCTTTAAAACACAAGAGGTTTAATTTTGGTGCGCGATAAAATTATGGCGTAATTGAAGAGCGCGACCTGAATAGTCAAATAACATATGAAATATAAATGTTGCGCGGCTAAGAAAATTGTCGCGCGGCCATTCAAATAAACCCGAGGGAAAATAAAATATGCAACATGTACGCTTTGGTTTTTTGTTCAAATATACCGCCATTTTTCTTTGACGTCCATTGGTTAAAACGTTGTTTCGACGTGGCGTTGCTTTTCGATGACGAAAACCACACTTTTCCCAAACCTTTAATGAACGTCTTTTGAAGCAACGTTGAAAATCAACGATTTGTGCAAAAGTGGGAAAAGCAATTTAGACAACTGCAGAAAAATGACCACTCTCGCCAATTTTTGCCTTGTCCGGATTTTTGCTACGTAAACTTTCATGTTCATCGGAAACCCTAAGATGACGAAAGTCGAAATGTGTAAATCATACTAACATCGTAGACAGTGTTACGTTATATTGTAATATTAATGTAAGAAATCGACGGGTCAGTCTTCTCGTATGGGATTTTTTTTATTATCATTATTTTTTAGCTAAGAAAATAAAAAAAATAAGATAAATAAAAAAAAAAAAAAAACAAATAGTCATAATTTCCGCTCATTCATAATGTGAATAAAATTTAATAGCAAGTGTTGATGCAAGCGTCCACAATAAGAGAGATAGGCAACCCCACTGTGATATTTGCTGTTCAACCTGAAAGCAAGATACAACACATAGCGCACAACACACGCAATATTCGTTAACTTATTGTGGAGAGGTCAATACATATGGAATGGCGTCTTCACATTTATTAGCGGATTATCAAGAATTAATTTTTGATCTCAAAAATTGATTTTTTTTATATCAAGAATTAATTTTTGCTATCTCTAAATGTGTTCTTGATCTCAAAAAATAATTTTTGATATCAATAAATCAAAAATGCTTTAGTGATGTCTAAAATACTTTTTGAGATCGAAAATTCAATTCTTGATAGCATATATGAAATATTTTAGAGCAAAATATCAATTTTGAGCTCAATAATTCATTTTTTTATCGATATCAAGAAATAATTTGAGATATCATTATTTCAGACTGATACTTTTTTAATTTGTATTTTGAAATCTGCAAACGATTTTTTTATCTCAAAAATTATTTTTTTATATCATAATATCAAACTATCTTTTAAAAGAAAAAATTCAGAAACACACATCCGTGAATGAATAATGACTGGTCCTTGTATACAGAATCTTTCTTTTAATTTTTACTGTACAACAAGAAGCAATTCTTGAGATCAAAAATTAAGTTGTTATTATTAATCTCAATAATTCAAGCTTTCATCTCCAAAATCTAATTGATGATTTGTTGTATTTTATGTAATTGTGTGTCTCGCTTAAAAATTTTAAGTTTGTAAAATTGATTTTTTGATCTCAAGAATAAATTTTTGCCATCTAGAATTCAATTACTGATAGCAAAATATAAATTATTGAGATCTACATTGATTTATTGATATCTTTAATTGTATTTTGATATCAAAAACAAGCATTAAATGTTAAAACGGCATTCCATAAATATACTGCACTGACGAATCCGGATCATAACGTCTCCGTCCAAAATGTCTCCGGCCATAATGTCCCCGCGTACAGAATGCAAGGGGGTAAGAATGCCATGGCTCTAAATGTCTCTATCTATAGGCGGGTCAAAATGTCTCCATCCAAAACGTTTCCAGAGATAAAAGTGGATGCAATATTCCATTCGATTATAAACTGCAGCACACCAAGCAACGGTAAATATCAAGGCTGTTGATTGCAATTAAAATATTTTATTCCTTTATTGCATTTTGTTTCTCTGGTATTCAATACTAATCTAAGGTGCGATGAATTATATGAATCCACACCTTTGATCCTCCCATTGCAATTTATTCCCCGGTAATCGCGTAAATTCGAAAACGTGCAGAATGTTATTTGAGAGGATACTTGAAGTGAATTTTTGCTAATCCTTGAGTAAATACCCTTTTGTATAATCTATAATCTATAATAACAGCGCGGAGGGTCGTAGAACCATCATCCATTTTATGGAAGGAATCGCGCATGTTTAACTTCTAACCAAAGATTTTTTTAAAGAATTCTGAGCTTTTAAGTGCTCAGAATCGTATTTTTTGTGGTCTCAAGTGTAATTTTTACGGCTCGGTAGCGAAAACGATGAAGTTGTTTTCACTTTTCTGATTCCTCTTGCCTTTACTACTCTTTTGGCCATACGGGCCACCAAATTTCAGGCATGTGTAGTGTTAGTTTTGAAGCTGTGCACCTTACCTTTTGTTTTCGCCTTTGTTTTCATTTTTATAATCAAAACCAGAAGCCAAAAAATTATTTATTAATCACCAAAACCTGCAGGGCTGCATCAGCGTTTGCACAAGCCTCTTGCATATGCATAAATAATGCATGCTTTATATGCATACGCTAATTGGGCTAACCATAGAGCGACTTGTGTTGGTGCTGTAAGAACGACGAGGGGATGTCAAAAAGACTTACTTGGTCATTTTAAATACATTGATGGACCGCTCGATGTAAAACATCCCAAACGTGTTCTGTGGGTGTCAGGTGAAAATGTAGGCTATGGCAGAATATTAGCTCCACTTACTTGGATGCAATCCATGCTCGTTGCCGTATGAGGGCGTGCTTTATCAGGCTGACGTGCATTATCCACCCAGATCATGACGTTTTGGCTTCCGTATCATGTACGCAGGCATCGCAAAATCGCTCACCTAACTGCGTGAGCGTCGATCATGGAGACAAAAAAACGCGATTCGTCAGTAAAAAAGAACTTGCAGAATCTGGTCGAGGTTAATGGAATTCAGGGATATGTACGGCGACTTCGAATACCATGCTAGTGAAGGCGTCTTCTTATAGTTTGTGTCCCTGTACAGTTACCGCGTCGTCCCGGAAGTGCAGCGGCGGTATCAGTCGCAGGTTGAAACCCCGTTTCTAAGTGTTGAAAGTGAGATTTATTGGTCTTTCTGAGGAGGCGTTATCCGAGGACCGGCTGATCACGGTTGGTCGCGCATCGATCCAGTATTTCATTCCGACCGTGTGCTCTTGATCAATTTGTGACAGCCGCGGCGACGTAATCAGTGGAGGAAATCTCAATATATGTATCGATATATCAAAACCTTAGCAATTGCTGGGATTTAACTTGTGGCATGTGTGTTGTTATTAGCCATGTGTGTTGTTATTATTACCCAACAAAACGTCGTGAAAACGACACAAGTGGTTGAACAGAATGTTACATCAATTAAGCAAAATTTCATTAAAATACAACAGGTAATAAAAGAAGCATATTGGTGTCAACAAAAATCACATATGGTGCCCTAAAATGCAAACAAAAATCGAAATAGATACGCTACAAAAAAAACACAAAAAATGTTTGGCAAGATGATAACACATTATTAGATACATTTTGTAAGAAGTAAAAACTTCTCATTTTACGTCCCATTTTATTTCTTTTGCGTGCCGTGTGCAAAATGAGACTTTTCTTGAAAAGTTTTAGCTTGACAAGCAAGATACAAAAGTAAACAATGCTCCTCGAATAATTTGTGTTGCAATTAATTGTTTAGACATTGGTATAATTAATCAAATTTCAGAAACCTTGTACATACGTTACGTTTTATTCCCACTTGAATTGGAAAATTTAGCTGTAAATTACGATATGAAATCACTCTTGAATTTGTATACATATGCTTCTTTTCGACTCAGCAAAACACACATACAATTCACATTTCAAGTTTCCACGCCAGGTGAACATATCTCGCAAAGCAAATCGCACCGGTGGATTGTTCATATAAGACATAAAAAAACTCAACGAGTTTCTAAATAACGCCAGTTTGTTTCTTGTCTTTTGTATAGCAGAAACTAAAAGTTTTCACAACTTATCTGTATGACCTTTAAAACATTCGTTTAGAACCTTTAAATAAAAGCACGCTGTCGGAGGAAGTAGTCAAGTTTGAAATTTCATTTAGCACTGCGCGTTTTGGGGGTGAAATTTATAAGGGTATTGACGTCTAATAACACAAGAATGTCCAGGGACATTGTGACCAGCCGATATCTAGATAATCACGTATGCATCAGCTTGTATGGTTGCCAAAAAGTGGTAGTCACATTGTACAAGTTTGTCGAAGGACAGAGTGACAGCTTATTCCAGCGTGCTTGAGCAAGGGGACTTCCCTGAAAAATTGGGCTTCAAAAGACGAGATTGCAAAGAGCTAGCTAAATAATTAATTTACCAACGGAATCGAACATAGACTGATAAATACATACAAAGATTTGTTTCCCAGAAAAATGGGAAACAGATCTTGTGTACCTCCGTTAGATTGGGCAGTCTACCAGAGATACGTTCGAGCAGCGTATCGGAATTCTATCCACGCACGTGTACTGTTGGTCGGACATACACAATTATTTCAAGCAACAGAAACGACAAAGTGAATGGTGATATGATCAAACGAATCCATCCGACGACATTTCATCCGACAATTCATCCGAAAATAAGTGACAGTAAGTACGACATCTCATTAGAATTTTTTTACAGATAAATTTTAACGCAAACTGCAAAGCAACGGTACTCCGAAGTAAAAGCACATCCAATCACTACGAAGTAGCATCAAAGCCGCATTCGTTTAATCACTGTCTAATCTGTCACTCTGACTTCTTAAGCCTGCCGAAGTCGTGTGCACATTTATCCCTGAGTTACGGGTTGCTTCGACACAGAACAAAGAAGGGCAGTCTGGAAACAGACCCTCTGTCTGCAAAGAGATAACTTTAAGCGTAATCTCTTGATGCTCCCATGTCACAGAAACTGGAGTCTGATTGGTTACAGAACGTTTAAACGTTTTGGACTGACGCAATTAATTGGCATCCATTTGTGTACTTTGATTGCTTGATTTGGACACGAGTTATAACATCTAGCGTGTACCTATCTTTGTTATGAGATGCGAAGTAAATGACCAGTTTAATACCTTAAATTCATCAGCTAAGAAGTGATGTTTATTTTAAAAATATTACTAAAACATCGGTAAAACCACAAACAACAAATAAATGAGGCAATCTCACACTCAGTTTCAAATATAACCTGGAAAAAAATCGGATGAAATGTCGTACTTTGTTATTCGTTTTCGGATGAAACACATGTGATTATGTTTGCGCTTGCGTTTTGACAAGAAGAAAACGTCACGTCTAAAACAGTATTACTTAAGTTTAAATGTTTCGGTATGTATTGTTTTGTGGGGTTTGCGTTTCGGACCAGTGCGCATGTTTATTTAACTTGCGTTGATGCGCGGTTTTTATTTGGGACCAATGCGCATGTTTACTTAAATTGCGTCGATGCGCGGTTGGCATCTGGGACCAGTGTGCATGTTTGTTTACTTTGTGTGCATGCGTTGTTCAATTTTTGGACCACTTCGCATGCTCATTTAATTTGCGTTGATGCGCGGTTCTTATTTTAGACCAGTACGCATGTTTATTTGACTTGCGCTGATTATTACTGTATTTCGGACCATTGTCCAAGTTTATTTAACTAGCGTTGATGCGCGAGTTGCATTTCGAACTGGTGCGCATATTTATTTAACTTGCGTCGCTGCATGATTGGCATTTAGGACCAGTGCGCATATTTATTTAACTTCTGTTGATGCGCGATTATTATTTCGGACCATTGCGCATGTTTATTTCACTTGCGTTGATGCACCGTTTGCATTTAGGACCAGTGTGCATATTTATTTAGCTTGCGTTGGTGCGCGGTTCGCATTTCGAATCAGTGCACATGTTTATTTAACTGGCGTCGATGTGCGGTCCACATTTCGGACCAAAGCGCATCTTTTATTAAACTTCCAAGAAAACTTTTATTAAAATTCCAAAAAAGTAATTTTTCAAGCGAGGTCTATACAGAAAACATTCCTACAAAATTTAAAGAAAATCTGATCAAAATTGTGGGAGAAGAAGCATTTTGGAAATTTTTAAAGTAATTTTTCAAGAGAAGTCTACCTAGGGAACATTCGTACGAAATTGGAAAGGAATTCATTCAAAATTTTGAAAATTAAATGCCAATAAATCGTTTGTTTTTAAAGAGAAGTCTGCCAAGAGAACTTTTGTACAAAATTTGAAGAAAATGTTATCGAAATTGTTCGAGAAGAAGCATTTTGAAAACTGGCAACCAAAAATTATAAATGCCTCCATTAGGGCAATATTTGGCGGATCGTCAAAAAGTAAGTTTTCAAGAAGGCCTAACTGGGAAACATTCGTAAGAAATTGGAAAGGAATTCAATCAAAATTGTGGTAGAAGCATTTTGAAAATTGGAAACGAAAAAACTCTAATTGCCGTCTATTTGGCCAATTTTTGGCGGATCGCCAAAAAAATTTTTTCAAAAGAGGCCTGCCTAGGAAACAATCTTTCAAAATGAAAAGGAGTCCAATCAGAATTCTGGGAGAAGCATTTTGAAATTGAAAGCCATAAAAGAAAAAAAATGTCAACCATTTGACCAATTTTTGGCGGATCGCAAAAAGAACATTCGTACAAAATTTAAAGAATATCTGATCAAAATTTTGGAAGAAGTATTATTTTGAAAACTGGCTACCAAAAATTATAAATGTCCCCGATTTGGCCAATTTTTTGGCGGAGGGCCAGGAAAAGTAATATTTCACGAGAACTATTCCCAGCAAACACTTCTGCAAAATGTGAAAACAATCCGATCAAAATTCTGGAGGAAGAACCATTTTGAAAACTGGCAACCAAAAACTTTAAATGCCTCCTATTTCGCCAATTTTTGGCTCTCCAAAAGGAAATTTTTCAAGAGGGACCTGCGATAAAGACCAACCGTACAAAAAATTGGAAAGGAATTCAAATTGTGGAGCAGAAGCATTTTCAAAAGAAAGCGCCAATGAATTAAAAAATACCCCAATTTAGCTCATTTTTGGCGCATTTCCAAAACAAGCAAATTTTCAAGGGAGTCTAGAGAACATTCCTACAAAATTTAAAGAAAATCTTATCAAAATTGTTCGAGAAAAAGCATTTTGAAAACTAGCAATCAAAACTGATAAATGCCTCTATTTGGCCAATTTTTGGCGGATAGCCAAAATAGTAAGTTTTCAAGACAGGCCTAACTGGGAACATTCGTAAGAAATTGGAAAGGAATTCAATCAAAATTGTGGGAGAAGAAGCATTTTGAAAATTAAATACCAATAAATTTAAAAAAATCCCCCATTCGACCAAGTCTTGGCAGATTGCTAAAAAAATTAGTTTCCAATAGAGACCTATGTTAAGAACATTTGCACAAATTTTTTTAAGAAATCTATCAAAATTGTTTGAGAAGAAGAATTTTGAAAACTGACAACGAACAAACAATTACATGACCCTCATTTAGCCAATTTTTGGTGAATCGCCACTAAAAGTAAATTTTCAAGACAGGCCTAACTAGAAAACAATTGTACGAAATTGGAAATAAAAAATGCCCCTCATTTAGCCAATATTTGGCGGATCGCCAAAAAAGTAACTTTTCAAAAGAGGCCTGCCTAGAGCATATTCGCACAAAATTCAAAGAACATAGGCATCAGAGATGCAAGGCCCTCCAGTCAACGGGAACATTCGAAACAAGGAAAATAGTAGGTTTGAGGCCGGTCACAGGCTCATTTCAATCCTTAACACCGAAAAGAAAAAAAAGGATGGATGACAGTTTTTTTAGATGAACAAAAAAAAAACATTTACCATGAGAAAGTCCATATAGTAGCTATATCCGAGATATCTTAGTAATTGGTAAAGAATTGTAGGCTTGAGGGTGTTCACAAGCAAAGCAGATAATGGTAGAAATAAGAAAATTTCCAAGTCCAGCTGAACCAGCTGGTCGGATATGGCTCATAAACAAAAGGGATCTTCATTGGTGCATATACAAACTATATTTAAAATATCTAAGCGATTGGCAAACAATTGTAGGCTAGAGCGTGTTCACAAGGTAAATGTTAACGGACGGACCATAGCAATAATTCTTGGCCATTTTATGGTGGAGGACTAAAAATCTGATCAAAATTGTGGGAGCAGAAGCATTTTGAAAACTGGCAACCGAAAAATTTTAAATGCCCCCCCCCCCCACCCCATTTAGCCAAATTAAAAAAAAGAAATTTTCAAGAGAAGGCTTACCTAGAACATTTGTGCATAATTTGAAAGGAATCCGATCAATCAAAACTGAAGGAGAAGAAGCATTTCAAGTAAAAGTTTTTACACAAGTACATACGTACATACAGACTACGGATGCCCCTTTGGTGATGTGGTAAGACCAGTCCACTTTTAGATATCGTTTTAAAAAGTTGTGGACATGCATGGCAACCAGTTTGCACTTAAGCGTCACCCTTTTCTTCAATTTTCCTCATGAACTTGAATTTGCGAGGAATTGTTTTCGTGTGAGTGGTGTTTTGATCGGTAATCAACTGTATGTTCGCATTGTTCAACAGATTGCAAGCAGGCGTTCGCGCTGTTTGACAAAGACGATGACGGAAGCATTACTGCGTCTGAGATCAAAGCCGTTATGACGTCACTAGGACAGAAGGCGACAGACGAGGAGATCGCAGACATGGTGCGGGAGGTCGATGGTGACGGTACGTCATGACGGTGTCTGTGGTAAAACCAATAGCTGTGAGCCCCCCCCCCCCCCCCCCCTCCAACCCCAGTCACCTACACACACCGACTTTGAGACGATCGCAGTCGTTGCCTGTTCAGTCTATTTCCTGACAAACAACCGCATGCCCCTACCCGCTGTCAGTCTCACATTACCACCCCCAGGCACCCTTTTCCCAGTAAACATTGCGAAGTTGGAATAACGTTCGATAGTTGCCGCACCCGACGCCGGATTAACGTTGGAGTTGATTATATCAAACCTTTACTTGCCGGTGTTAGATGGACCACGAATGTCCAACGTCTTTTCAACGCTGCGAAAGTTGTAAATCGAAGTTGAAACAAAGTCTATTTCCAAATGTTGTATAGACGTTTAGTAGAACGACCTTGTTTAAAGGAGGAGGGACAACATAAGTTAGGATCTCCATATAGGCAGTAACAATGATATGGTTTGTGGTTACCCCTACATCAAAGAACCCCATTCTTGGGTCTTTCGGTAGCACAGAATGCGTGGGAAGACAATTTTAATGAATATTTTTCAAAAGTAGGCGGAAAAAACTTGCGCACTCGTGAAATTTCCGCATTTGACGCCGTCATTTTCGGAGCAACTTGTTATGGATTCTATTTCCGGTGAGTGATAGCATATGAGTTTGTAGTTTGGTTGTGATCCCCGGCGTCTATACAACTCGATTAATAGACTGTTATAAAACGCCGATTTTTCAACGTCTATTCAAGCTTGCATCAAAGACGTTTATCAGATGTCGGATGGAGTCTGGTTTTAGTTGCAGTCAAAAGAAATGTTCAAATAAGGTTTCTCATCCAACGTCTATTCAACGCTGTATATCGACTGGACTTCGATCTTGGATCACAACAACATTACAACCAGATTTGACGTTTCAATTTGGTCGGGGTCGACGAAGCCACATGAAACCGACGTTGGAGTTACTTAGGAACGTTCACTGAACCGGTTTTAGTTACATTCTTAAACATTTTCTGTTCATTTTTACATTATATCAAACAAACAGTAGCCAGGCATTCTCAGGAATCTATTCATTATTATAAATGGGAATGTTTTTTTTCCTTTCTCTCTGATGCCGCAGGAGACGGAACAATAGATTTTGACGAGTTTCTGAAAATGATGAACGCCCAGATTAACAGCGGAAATACGGAGGAAGAGCTCATGTCCGCATTTCTAAGTGAGTACATTTTGTTTAAGACATAAAGCCATATTTTTAACTTCAAGATAAAACTTTCAAAATCCATTGTTTTCTAGTGGGTAAAAGGGTTAGCCTATCTTCCTTCTTTTTTAGAGATTTTAAGCAGATTATTCAATTAAAATTTTATTGAGATGATCATCTCAGACACGAAACTTTGTTTTGTTTGAGCCTACTGACGTCATTCGCCGAATACTCGGTTTTGGGCTTGTGCTGTTAAACTTGAACTCCAGCGAGAGGTCGTAAAAGTATTTAAAATTGATGTTAATCAAATTGATTGAGCTGCTCTGATTTGTTTAAATTTTGTTTTAATTTCTGTTTTACCGATACAATAAAATGTTCATGCAAAGATGCCACTTTAAAACAGCATATAGTTTACCATTACAGTAACTCACTGTACAACCTCCCTTAGCTTTGTTGACAAGCACTTTAGCCTTCTCTTCTTTTTTTAAAATTAATTTTAAACAAAATATATATGCATACAAGCAAAATAAGAAGTTCAACCTCAAAATGGCAATACCCCATAAAAGTATAAAGAAGGTTTAGTCTTCAAAGCCATGCCGTTTTCATTTTAACCCTTTATTTTTTATCCCTAAAAATTTTTTATTTCAAAAATTTAATTACTGACAACTCAATTTTAATTTCGGTTTAAGCAAGAAATGTTTACGACTAGATATCGATTCAGTTTCATAATATTACTAATTTTATTACAATACAATAAGCAATCCATAGAATCATTTTTTTAACTCATACACAAACTCCACCTTTTACGGACACCGATGCCTTGTGACGAGAAGAAGCGTTACTTAGAGACGTTTCAAGCAAGTTGTAAGTACTATCGATAACTTAATTAATACTAACACATATTCAGTTTCTTATATCAATATCTGAGTTTTGTTTTCAAGATTTTAGTTGGTGTTATCGGGGCCATTGCACATTTTAACAACATTTAAAAAATCTGGCAATTTTTCATGTTTTGCGAAAAATAAAAAATAACAACGCGTTGCACACCTCCAATATATGTACTCTCTCTCTCTCTCTCTCTCTGTGCAAGAAAGAAATGAAATAACTGTATTAGTTACTGAGATATGGCGCGTACAAACTTACCACTATAGATGGGAACAGACAGACGGACAGACGGGCGGACACGGCCCGTTCCATAAGTCTCCCGCTCCGCGCAACGTGCGGTGGCGAGGGACTAATAACATATAAGCATGGCATTCTACAAAATTTGGGCTATATATTGTGCAGCAAATGAAAACGAATCTGTAACGCTAGGAGATAAAGTGTAATTTACTTACTGTTGCATGGTCCCTGGTCCATTTATGAAGGATTCTTCTTTTCAGCATTTGATAAGGATTCTAACGGTCGGATAGACGCCAAGGAGTTGATGGAGACGATGATGTCACTGGGGGAGCGCATAAGCCAGAAAGATGCTGATGATATGATCTCCGAGGCAGATAAAGACGGCGACGGCGAGATCAATTATGAAGGTAATTATTGATGTGTGGGTAGTATTTTTAAGGTGGCTGGTGTGGGTGGGGAGCTGGAGGGGTGGGGGGGGGGGCTAACTGATACCAACCGAATTTGTTTCAGAGAAGATTACTTGTGTTAGAATAACGTCTTTATAATTGCCTGTATCATTCTCTGTCAAGTTTATTTTTGATTATACACACACACATACACGCACACACACACACACATATATATATATATATATATATATATATATATATATATATATATATATATATATATATATATATATATATATATATATATATATATATATATATATATATATATATATATATATATATATATATATATATATATATAGTGATTAAGTGGTTATGAAATACAGTTTTTAAAGAAAAAAGTACCAGAACCCCTTTATACACTGACATATTTTTAATTTAATGTATATTATCTTATTTGTTATAGAATTTAAGCAAATGATGAAAAATATGACGGAATGAGAGACAGACTGAAGCCGCTTTTGAATATTACTTAACTATTCATAATACTGTGTCAACCATTGTGGTATACCGAGGGGATAGTCAATACGCCGGAGAGCGATCACGTGATGACATACAATGATCTGATTGGACATTACGCAGTGTTGTTATTTGTTATTTTGTTTACAGTAGATGAACTAGTTTTGTTGCAATTGTTATAACATTGATTTGACAAAAACATTTCGAATGCAAACTGCATTTACGTTTACCCTTTTTTTTTTGCCACATGTCTGTTCTAAAACTTCAATGTCATGTTCTAAAGCTTGGTTTTATTGGTGACATTGAGCAGACAGAAAGCCATCGCGGTGATACATATTGTCAGTCCCTTTGGGATCCCGAGTAAAGCTGGCGAAATTTAAGCCAAACCAAGCAATGACTGTATTCTCATTTCGTCAGCAGCGAAATAGCTCACTGGCAAATCGTGTCGCAAATCCCCTTCCGTCTTATCAATTTGCAAAGCCATTTTGCAGTTTCTAAAATGTAGGATTCTTTACATATTATCGTTGTGTTAATCTTTGATGGCTGTTGGGGTCAGAAGGGGTCACTTTTAAAACATTTAGAATTTTCAGCTTCAACCTTTTTTAATTTTTTTTTTCAGAACATTAAAACTGAATTATTTTAAATGAAGTGAAATCCAGTACTAGAACAGTGCAGACTATTGGCGTAATATCGTCTCTGTGTTTGGTACAATCCGAAGCGCGACATGTTTGCTGTTCATTTCGTCTACAACCAAAAATATTGAGAGAAATTATACATTATTAAACTATAAAAACACATAGACACAATGCAAGCGCAAAATACCCCAATTTCCCCAAACCTTGCATGTATCTACACCCCGCCCTATCGCCCTATCAACAGTTTTAATTTTTCCTGTTAATTTTCAGGTTTAAATTGCTTAAAACAACGTACATTTTTTATGAAGCAAACCTTACTTCTAATACGTAATTAAGATCTCGAAAAATGTGTTGTCCTTGAAACAGAGAGCGCATCAATTTTGAAACCAAACAACACTTGTTAAATAAATGAATCACACGATTTTGTGGGGCAAGGAAACTTGAAGTTGATATAACAGAATTATAGACCGGCAAAAAGTTAATAGAAGGCTGGTAAGCTGGAGTGATGGTAACTCCATAAAAATGGGGTCACACTTTTCGATCACCTAAATCATTCCAAAATACAGCAAACTTCTTACTAACGAGAGAAGAACCCAAGAAAACATTGTGATGTCGATCCAACATCGATTTGAGGTTGCGAAATCGACCCGACCAAACAACATAATTAAATCTGATGTTCTTTGGTTGTAACTGGTCGCGATCACCGATGAATGCCTTTTAGTCTTTGGCACAACGTTGAATAGACGTTGTGTAACTGCGTTGTCCAGACGTTGTTTCTGATCGCAATCAATACACAGCTTTCTCCTAGCCTTTGTGGCAACGTTGAATAGACATAAAAAATCGAAATTTTATGGACGTCGAAAAATCGACATCGAATAGACGTCACACAAACAACCAAAACATCCTTCTGGTGTTATATATAGACATAGACATATTACTTTTAAAATAGATCAACATAAAAATATCTGAAAAATATTCAAGAATAACCGGTAACCCACTTGTGGGGACACTGTAACAGAGAGGTGACCACACTATGATTGTGGCTGGCCTTGCGACAATTATAAATTAATATTTTCTCGACGCCTATACAAGCTCGGGAAATAGACATTGTTTCGGCGTATATTTCCAACCATTACGCAACGTTGGTTAGGCCTCGGCTAATGGACGTCTGTCCTACCTTATTTTGCACGACTCAGTTTGAACCCAATATAGCCTTTTTAAGCAGATGTTTTCTTATAAAAGGTGCTGTAAACTTTATGCACTCAGCAAACTTGCATGTCTGTGCTTATATTCATGTGTTTATTTAGTGTTTCACATCAAAGCTACTGTAACAATGAATTATTGAACACAATAGTTAACTACTGTAATCACTTCCAAAATTGGTCATTCCAAAAATGGTAGTTTTGCAAAAGTCACGGAGCCGAATTTATTTCTGTTGAAGGTTTGTATAAAATTTTGGTCAAGTTCTTGAAATTGTGTCATAGAAACTCTTTGCTCAGTTGCCACGTTTGCTTCAATGAAATAGAGCTTACGGTCCTCCTGGTCGCATTCGGACAGGCATTATGCAATGTCCAGAAATCAAATGTAAAAGTTTCTCACAAACTTTATTCACAAACAGAAATTCGTTCTAAACGGGGGAAGAGAGAAGGTCAAAGTCTAAGACGACAAATACATTTTTTAAGCAGCGCAGGGCCAACACATAAGGACAATTCTATTACAAATAGACAAAATACAGATAACTTGATAGCTATACAGGTATCTATATAGGTACAGATACCTATAGTAAACATTACAGGTGTTTCCCTACATGAGGCAACGCTTGCAACGTTGAATGCGCGCTCATTCAATAATAAATTGACATTTCAGGAATAACTGAAATGTGGCTCGATGAGAACTCAGAATGTGAATCACAAAAAATACTGCCCAATGGCTAAGCCCTATTTCGAAAGGACCGAGAAAGAACCCGAGGGGGGTCGCTCTCCTTTGTAATGAACAGTTCAGACCAAAGCAAATTCAATTATCAGTTTTCGTCGTTTTAGGCATACATGGTTGTGATATATCGTCCTCTAATACAACCTTTGCTGCGTTTCATGATGAATTCAAGTCTTTTTCAGAAAGATACATATTTGGGCGGTTGTCCCATCATATTAGTGGCTGATCTGAATATTTATTTTGACTCCAGCATGGAATCAAATGTACTAAAATAAAAAGGAATCGCTTGATGTTTTCGGATTGACACAACATGTCAGAGAGGCAACACACACACATGGCTATATGCTCGACCATGTAATAATGCCCGATTCAGATAATGTTTTAGTATCGCAATTAAATAAAAAATTGCTGATCTCATTTCAGATCACAATTTAGTGTTAGCCGAAATCAATGTAACAAAATCCAAACCGGCAAAGAGAGAAATGAGTTTTCGGAAAATCAAACACATTGGCTTGCCAATGATACCTTTTAGGAAAGATATTCTGAACATAAATGTGTATATTAATTACAAATCGCTTAAATTTGAGAAGCTAGTGGAGAAGGCATACAATCGTGAAATGCATGACCTTCAGACAAATATGCCTTTACCTCCAATTACAATAATGAAGCCCGAAACGAGACGAGAACCATGGTTTAACATGGAGACACAGTCAGAGCGCACTGCTGCTCGTTGATATGAACAAAAAGCTAGAAAGACTGAAAATAATTAGGATAAAGCTGCTTTTCGGGCTAAGTGTGATGACTGTCAACATAGCCTGAACAATGCCAAGAAAGTCTTTCTCTGTGACGATATCGCATGGAAAAGAACTGTTTAAACAAAAGCAAATTCAATAATCACAGTTTTCATCGTTTGAGGCATGCACGACCAAAAGACGCTTTTCAGAGTGATGAATAGGATCATGCACCGCGAAAAAGTAAACCCTCTTCCGGATCATTTTTGAACTTGCAAACAATTTAAGTGATTATTTTAGGGACAAAGCGGATAATATTCAAAGGTGTTTTAGTGAAAGCATGGACTCGGCCTTCGAATGTGATAAAATTTGCCGAAGAGAGATGCATTGCTTAGTAGCTTCTGACCGTTGAATGAAAACGAGGTTCGTACATTGATAAACCAGGCAAACACAACATCTTGTGAGTTAGACCCCACGCCGGCTGCTATTCTAAAGGCCTGCCTCACCGAACTTTTACCCATCATTACTCATATGGTTTACCTTTCTTTAGAAACCGGATACATGCCATAATGTTTCAAGCATGTATTGATAAAGAAACTCGCACTTCCACGTGAGCTGAAAAGTTACAGACCCGTGTCAAACGTACCTTTGTTATCGAAAGTGATTGAATACGCTGTGGGAAATCAACTCCTTGAGCAAATTCAGAAGCATGGTCTTTGTGATGAACTGCAGTCGACCTACAAGAAAGGAAAAATAATCTTGGACTAGTTCCTAACAATCACTTATCAATGGAAAAGCATGTTGGGCAACTGAGAAAATCGTGATTTTATGATCTGAACTGAATAAAGAAAATCCGACAGTTTCTCACTCATGACGCAACAAAAATGCTTGTACATGCCCTTGTTATATCTAAGCTGGACTACTGCAATAGCCTTTTAGTTAATACCCTAGGCAAGCTAATTCACAGTTTGCAGCACGTGTCGCTAAATTTTCATCTCCTCATACTGGTTACCTGTACCTCAGCGCATGAAGTTCAAGATGCTGCTGATCGCGCACAAGGTCTTAAAAGTGAAGCTCACAGGAGGACAGTACAACAAGACGACGTCGCATTCAGAGATGTGTCCTCGTCACCAGCGTCCTCTGGGCATAGCATACACTGGGCATAGCGCCCCCGGAAGCTCCGGGCTATGTTAAAGCAATGTTGATACCATACCAGCCAAGTAGATTGCTTCGCTCTGCGAATTCAATGGCATTGAGTGTATCTAAAACGAGGCCGAAATATGGTGAAAGAACTTTAGTGACTCTGCCCCGGTACTATGGAATACGTTGCCAAAACACATAAGAACTGAACGGTCATTGTATTGTATTCAAAAGTTTACTTGAACCATACTTGCTTAGGAAGGCTCACAATTGTGCGCTTAGTGGCTAGGCTGAATAAGTGCGTTACAAGAAACACTTTGATGGTGGTGATGATGATGATGATGATGATGATGATGATGATGATGATGATGATGATGATGATGATAATCATGATGCATCACGAGGCTGTCTGCTTTTAGTGTCCTCTGGGTATAGTGTCCTCTGGGAGCAGTGTCCTCTAGGCATGTCGTCTTCTTGTCACGTCGTCCTCTGGTCAAGTCGTAGCCTGGACATAGCATCCTCTTCTACATTTCAGGAAGCATTGTACTTTTAAATGTGGAAATAAGTAGATTCCAGTTATTTGGGTGCCAATATAGATTTTTTAGCTATTTTATCGTAATCATTTTCTAGTTACCAATCCGATAAGACATATTTAAACATAATTTAAATATATACGATATAGTAATAAATTGTTCCACTACGGAACGTGGAGTACTGATGACTTGAACGCCTACCAACCACATTTTTAGTGACGACAGCTTTTAGGTACAAGAGCAGCAGAAAACATAGGTATACTTCAAATCAGTTCACGTAGAAGTTGAAAGCGAGTGAACTATTACACGTCATTGTAAGTTCTTAGCTGTTGACCACTCTGGCATAATAAGTTCCACCCGCCTCATTGACTTTATCTTGTTACTGCGTTTGGAGCCCTCTTTTGCTTTCTCTGTAGCAGGAACAGAACAATATATGCTTCATTCCTTACGAAATACAAAATAAATGTTGAATGCATGATTCAGACTAAATTCCAGTCAATTATTCCATTTTGTGCCCATTTTAATTTCATTAAGTATATAATAAACAAAACTATGGAAATTAAATTTATTCAAGCACAAGAGGAGGCTCTTATATTTCGATCGCACTGTCCTATTGCCTGGAACACGTGTTCAGTGACGTCACTTAGCGAACACCTCCAGTGAAGTCATCATTTGATTGTAGAAGAAGTCAGAAAAAATCACCTTTTCCATTGTAAACGACTGATATAGATTTTAATTGAAAATATGTTGTGTTCACTGTTGTTTCCTTCCGCTTTCTGACATGTAAAAAAATTAAACGTTATTTTTATATTTTTTGTTATAATTATAAACTCTTTCACTATGGAAGACTAGATGCTGTCAGAGAGCAGCAATATCCCCCGTGAAACCCTAAATGCATTTCATTATATACCGTATGAAAATGCTATACGCATGAAATCGTGTAGCATTTCCAATCACCCGTATCATGACATATGACAACTGAAATTATAATTAGCTTTAGGATAAAAATCATTTCAAAATATTACTCACCTAAGGCGCTTTAAGAACAAATTAACGTCCGTTCATATAGTGGTGCCCACGAAGTCCACTCCGTTTGCATATATGTCGATTTATGACGATTTTTAAAAGCCTGTCATTTTGTCAATTTGATCAAACTGAAACGTTGACGTTGCACATCTTCATACCCTATATGTTGCCTATATGAAATATGAAAGCTGAATTATGCTTCGTTGATATAGAAGTGGTGTCCACAAAGTCCTATACATGTGCACATATGTCTATTTTCGACGATTTTCAAAAGCCTGTCAATTTGTCAATTTTGCTTCGATCAAACTGAAACCTTAACGTTGCACATCTTTATACCCTATATTTTGCCTATATGAAATATAAAAGCTGAATTATGCTTCGTTGATATAGAAGTGGTGTCCACAAAGTCCTATACATGTGCACATATGTCTATTTTCGACGATTTTCAAAAGCCTGTCAATTTGTCAATTTTGCTTCGATCAAACTGAAACCTTGACGTTGCACATCTTTATACCCTATATTTTGCCTGTATGAAATATGAAAGCTGAATTATGCTTCGTTGATATAGAAGTGGTGTCCACAAAGTCCTTAGCTTGAAGAGGGGACGGACGGACGGGCCAACGAGAGGTATCTTATGTGGTGGCTGCATTATGTGGTAGCATTTGATATGCCTGAAATGCATTTAAGTGGTAGGTCACGGACAAGATTATTTGAGAATAAAAAATACTTATGTGGTGGTTTATATTTGCCCGTGCCCTTGTGTGGTTCCCAGCAGGCGTCATGTCAATGTCAATAATGTTTAAGCTTTGTGTGTGTCATTTGTAAATAAACGGAATTATATATGTGGCACTTTACTGCATAAAGATATTTTACAACTTATCTGTCACAACTGCGCATATTTATTCAACTTGCGTTGTTGCGTGTTATTTTTGACCAGTGCGCATGTTAGTTTAACTTGCGTTAATGCATGGTGCTTATTTTAGACCAGTGCGCATGTTTATTTAACTTGCGTTAATGCGTGGTTCGCCTTTGGAAAAACTGCGCATATTTTTTTAACTTGCGTTGATGCGCGGTTCACATTTCGGATCACGGCGCATGTCAACATAACTTGCGTCGATGTGCGGTTCACATTTCGGACCAGCGCGCATGTTTGGTTAACGTGCACTGATGCGCGGTTTGTACTTCAGACCACTGCGCATATCTATTTAACTTGCGTCAAAGCGTGGTTCGCATTTCGAACCAGTGCGCATGTTCATTTAACTTGCGTCGATGCCCGGTTCGCATTTCGGACCATTGCGCATGTTTATGCAACTTACGTTGATGCGCGGTTCACAATTCGGACCAGTGCGCATGATTACATAACTTGCGTCGATGCGTGGTTTTTTCCGACCAGTGCATATATTTGACGTGCGTTAATGCGTGGTGCTTATTTCGGAAACTGCGCATGTCTATTCAATTTGCGTCGTTGCATGGTTCTTTTGTCGGACCAGTGCGCATGTTTATTTATCTGGCGTCGATGCGCGGTTCGCATTTCGGACTAGTGCGCAGGTTTGTTTAGTTTGCGTTGATGCGAGATTCACATTTTGGAGCAGTGCGCATGTTTCTTTTATTTGCGTTGATGCACGGTTCTTATTTTAGACAAATGCCAATGTTTATTTAACTTGCGTTGATGCGCGGTTCAAATTTCGGACCAGTGCGCATGTTTCTTTTATTTGCGTTGATGCACGGTTATTGTTTTAGACAAATGCGCATGTTTATTTAACTTGCGTCGATGCGCGGTTCACATTTTGGACGAGTGCGCATGTTTGGTTAATGTGCACTGATGCGCGGTTCAAATTTTGGACCAGTGCGCATATTTATTAAACTTGCGTCGATGCGCGGTTCGCATTTCGAAGCAGTGCGCATGTTTATTTCACTTGCGTCCATGCCCGGTTCACATTTCGGACTAGTGCGCATGTTTATTTCGCGTGCGTTGGTGCGTGATTCACATTTCGGACAACTGCGCATGTTTATTTAACTTTAGTTGATGCCCGGTTCGCATTTCGGACTAGTGCGCATGTTTATTAAACTTGCGTTGATGCGCGGTTCACATTTCGGACCAGTGCGCATGATTACTTAACTTGCATCGCGGCGTGGTTCTTTGTTTGGACCAGTGCACATATTTATTTAACTTGCGTCGATGCGCGGTTCGCATTTCGAACCAGTGCGCATGTTTTTTTTTACCTTGCGTCCATGTCCGGTTGCGCATTTCGAAATAGTGCGCATGTTTATTCAACTTCCGTTGATGAGCGGTTCGCATTTCGGACTAGTGCGCATGTTCATTTAGCTTGCGTTGATGCGCGTTTCTTATTTTAGACCAGTGCACATATTTATTTAACTTGCGTTGATGCGCGGTTCACATTTCGGACAACTGCGCATGTTTATTTCACTTGCATTAATGCGCGGTTCGCATTTGGAACCAGTGCGCATGTTTGTTTAACATGCGTTAATGCGCGGTTCACATTTCGGACCAGTGCGCATGATTACTTAACTTGCATCGATGCGTGGTTCTTTGTTCGGACCAGTGCACATATTTATTTAACTTGCGTCGATGCGCCGTTCGCATTTCGAACCAGTGCGCATGTTTATTTACCTTGCGTCCATGTCCGGTTGCGCATTTCGAACCAGTGGGCACGTTTATTCAGCTTCCGTTGGTGCGTGGCTCACATTTCGGACAACTCCGCATGTTTATTCAGCTTGCGTTGATGCCCGGTTCGCATTTCGGACCAGTGCGCATGTTTATTTCACTTGCGTTAATGCGCGGTTCGCATTTGGAACCAGTGCGCATGTTTGTTTAAATTGCGCTGATGCGCGGTTCACATTTCGGATCACGGCGCATGTTATCTTAAATTGCGTCGATGCGCGGTTCATATTTCGGACCAGTGTGCATGTTTAAATAATAACCACACATTAACACAAGCTAAATAAACGGATAAAACTGTAGGATAAGATTCATTTTGAGGTATTTTCTTCAAAAATTTCCCCTAAAATCAAAATTCAAGATCGAGTCAAAAAGCACAAGCCGTATGCCCGACCCATCTAGGACTGCCTCGTACTAGATACCAAAAATAAATGAAATCGGACAAAAACTGTAGGAGGAAACGCACTTTGAAGTTTATTCTTCAAAAAATCCCCCAGTCTACAACCAAAAATATTGAGAGAAATTATACATTATTAAACTATACAAACACATAGACACAATGCAAGCGCAAAATACCCCAATTTCCCCAAACCTTGCATGTATCTACACCCCGCCCTATCGCCCTATCAACAGTTTTAATTTTTCCTGTTAATTTTCAGGTTTAAATTGCTTATAAAACGTACATTTTTTATGAAGCAAACCTTACTTCTAATACGTAATTAAGATCTCGAAAAATGTGTTGTCCTTGAAACAGAGAGCGCATCAATTTTGAAACCAAACAACACTTGTTAAATAAATGAATCACACGATTTTGTGGGGCAAGGAAACTTGAAGTTGATATAACAGAATTATAGACCGGCAAAAAGTTAATAGAAGGCTGGTAAGCTGGAGTGATGGTAACTCCATAAAAATGGGGTCACACTTTTCGATCACCTAAATCATTCCAAAATACAGCAAACTTCTTACTAACGAGAGAAGAACCCAAGAAAACATTGTGATGTCGATCCAACATCGATTTGAGGTTGCGAAATCGACCCGACCAAACAACATAATTAAATCTGATGTTCTTTGGTTGTAACTGGTCGCGATCACCGATGAATGCCTTTTAGTCTTTGGCACAACGTTGAATAGACGTTGTGTAACTGCGTTGTCCAGACGTTGTTTCTGATCGCAATCAATACACAGCTTTCTCCTAGCCTTTGTGGCAACGTTGAATAGACATAAAAAATCGAAATTTTATGGACGTCGAAAAATCGACATCGAATAGACGTCACACAAACAACCAAAACATCCTTCTGGTGTTATATATAGACATAGACATATTACTTTTAAAATAGATCAACATAAAAATATCTGAAAAATATTCAAGAATAACCGGTAACCCACTTGTGGGGACACTGTAACAGAGAGGTGACCACACTATGATTGTGGCTGGCCTTGCGACAATTATAAATTAATATTTTCTCGACGCCTATACAAGCTCGGGAAATAGACATTGTTTCGGCGTATATTTCCAACCATTACGCAACGTTGGTTAGGCCTCGGCTAATGGACGTCTGTCCTACCTTATTTTGCACGACTCAGTTTGAACCCAATATAGCCTTTTTAAGCAGATGTTTTCTTATAAAAGGTGCTGTAAACTTTATGCACTCAGCAAACTTGCATGTCTGTGCTTATATTCATGTGTTTATTTAGTGTTTCACATCAAAGCTACTGTAACAATGAATTATTGAACACAATAGTTAACTACTGTAATCACTTCCAAAATTGGTCATTCCAAAAATGGTAGTTTTGCAAAAGTCACGGAGCCGAATTTATTTCTGTTGAAGGTTTGTATAAAATTTTGGTCAAGTTCTTGAAATTGTGTCATAGAAACTCTTTGCTCAGTTGCCACGTTTGCTTCAATGAAATAGAGCTTACGGTCCTCCTGGTCGCATTCGGACAGGCATTATGCCATGTCCAGAAATCAAATGTAAAAGTTTCTCACAAACTTTATTCACAAACAGAAATTCGTTCTAAACGGGGGAAGAGAGAAGGTCAAAGTCTAAGACGACAAATACATTTTTTAAGCAGCGCAGGGCCAACACATAAGGACAATTCTATTACAAATAGACAAAATACAGATAACTTGATAGCTATACAGGTATCTATATAGGTACAGATACCTATAGTAAACATTACAGGTGTTTCCCTACATAAGGCAACGCTTGCAACGTTGAATGCGCGCTCATTCAATAATAAATTGACATTTCAGGAATAACTGAAATGTGGCTCGATGAGAACTCAGAATGTGAATCACAAAAAATACTGCCCAATGGCTAAGCCCTATTTCGAAAGGACCGAGAAAGAACCCGAGGGGGGTCGCTCTCCTTTGTAATGAACAGTTCAGACCAAAGCAAATTCAATTATCAGTTTTCGTCGTTTTAGGCATACATGGTTGTGATATATCGTCCTCTAATACAACCTTTGCTGCGTTTCATGATGAATTCAAGTCTTTTTCAGAAAGATACGTATTTGGGCGGTTGTCCCATCATATTAGTGGCTGATCTGAATATTTATTTTGACTCCAGCATGGAATCAAATGTACTAAAATAAAAAGGAATCGCTTGATGTTTTCGGATTGACACAACATGTCAGAGAGGCAACACACACACATGGCTATATGCTCGACCATGTAATAATGCCCGATTCAGATAATGTTTTAGTATCGCAATTAAATAAAAAATTGCTGATCTCATTTCAGATCACAATTTGGTGTTAGCCGAAATCAATGTAACAAAACCCAAACCGGCAAAGAGAGAAATGAGTTTTCGGAAAATCAAACACATTGGCTTGCCAATGATACCTTTTAGGAAAGATATTCTGAACATAAATGTGTATATTAATTACAAATCGCTTAAATTTGAGAAGCTAGTGGAGAAGGCATACAATCGTGAAATGCATGACCTTCAGACAAATATGCCTTTACCTCCAATTACAATAATGAAGCCCGAAACGAGACGAGAACCATGGTTTAACATGGAGACACAGTCAGAGCGCACTGCTGCTCGTTGATATGAACAAAAAGCTAGAAAGACTGAAAATAATTAGGATAAAGCTGCTTTTCGGGCTAAGTGTGATGACTGTCAACATAGCCTGAACAATGCCAAGAAAGTCTTTCTCTGTGACGATATCGCATGGAAAAGAACTGTTTAAACAAAAGCAAATTCAATAATCACAGTTTTCATCGTTTGAGGCATGCACGACCAAAAGACGCTTTTCAGAGTGATGAATAGGATCATGCACCGCGAAAAAGTAAACCCTCTTCCGGATCATTTTTGAACTTGCAAACAATTTAAGTGATTATTTTAGGGACAAAGCGGATAATATTCAAAGGTGTTTTAGTGAAAGCATGGACTCGGCCTTCGAATGTGATAAAATTTGCCGAAGAGAGATGCATTGCTTAGTAGCTTCTGACCGTTGAATGAAAACGAGGTTCGTACATTGATAAACCAGGCAAACACAACATCTTGTGAGTTAGACCCCACGCCGGCTGCTATTCTAAAGGCCTGCCTCACCGAACTTTTACCATCATTACTCATATGGTTTACCTTTCTTTAGAAACCGGATACATGCCATAATGTTTCAAGCATGTATTGATAAAGAAACTCGCACTTCCACGTGAGCTGAAAAGTTACAGACCCGTGTCAAACGTACCTTTGTTATCGAAAGTGATTGAACACGCTGTGGGAAATCAACTCCTTGAGCAAATTCAGAAGCATGGTCTTTGTGATGAACTGCAGTCGACCTACAAGAAAGGAAAAATAATCTTGGGCTAGTTCCTAACAATCACTTATCAATGGAAAAGCATGTTGGGCAACTGAGAAAATCGTGATTTTATGATCTGAACTGAATAAAGAAAATCCGACAGTTTCTCACTCATGACGCAACAAAAATGCTTGTACATGCCCTTGTTATATCTAAGCTGGACTACTGCAATAGCCTTTTAGTTAATACCCTAGGCAAGCTAATTCACAGTTTGCAGCACGTGTCGCTAAATTTTCATCTCCTCATACTGGTTACCTGTACCTCAGCGCATGAAGTTCAAGATGCTGCTGATCGCGCACAAGGTCTTAAAAGTGAAGCTCACAGGAGGACAGTACAACAAGACGACGTCGCATTCAGAGATGTGTCCTCGTCACCAGCGTCCTCTGGGCATAGCATACACTGGGCATAGCGCCCCCGGGAAGCTCCGGGCTATGTTAAAGCAATGTTGATACCATACCAGCCAAGTAGATTGCTTCGCTCTGCGAATTCAATGGCATTGAGTGTATCTAAAACGAGGCCGAAATATGGTGAAAGAACTTTAGTGACTCTGCCCCGGTACTATGGAATACGTTGCCAAAACACATAAGAACTGAACGGTCATTGTATTGTATTCAAAAGTTTACTTGAACCATACTTGCTTAGGAAGGCTCACAATTGTGCGCTTAGTGGCTAGGCTGAATAAGTGCGCTACAAGAAACACCTTGATGGTGGTGATGATGATGATGATGATGATGATGATGATGATAATCATGATGCATCACGAGGCTGTCTGCTTTTAGTGTCCTCTGGGTATAGTGTCCTCTGGGAGCAGTGTCCTCTAGGCATGTCGTCTTCTTGTCACGTCGTCCTCTGGTCAAGTCGTAGCCTGGACATAGCATCCTCTTCTACATTTCAGGAAGCATTGTACTTTTAAATGTGGAAATAAGTAGATTCCAGTTATTTGGGTGCCAATACAGATTTTTTAGCTATTTTATCGTAATCATTTTCTAGTTACCAATCCGATATGACATATTTAAACATAATTTAAATATATACGATATAGTAATAAATTGTTCCACTACGGAACGTGGAGTACTGATGACTTGAACGCCTACCAACCACATTTTTAGTGACGACAGCTTTTAGGTACAAGAGCAGCAGAAAACATAGGTATACTTCAAATCAGTTCACGTAGAAGTTGAAAGCGAGTGAACTATTACACGTCATTGTAAGTTCTTAGCTGTTGACCACTCTGGCATAATAAGTTCCACCCGCCTCATTGACTTTATCTTGTTACTGCGTTTGGAGCCCTCTTTTGCTTTCTCTGTAGCAGGAACAGAACAATATATGCTTCATTCCTTACGAAATACAAAATAAATGTTGAATGCATGATTCAGACTAAATTCCAGTCAATTATTCCATTTTGTGCCCATTTTAATTTCATTAAGTATATAATAAACAAAACTATGGAAATTAAATTTATTCAAGCACAAGAGGAGGCTCTTATATTTCGATCGCACTGTCCTATTGCCTGGAACACGTGTTCAGTGACGTCACTTAGCGAACACCTCCAGTGAAGTCATCATTTGATTGTAGAAGAAGTCAGAAAAAATCACCTTTTCCATTGTAAACGACTGATATAGATTTTAATTGAAAATATGTTGTGTTCACTGTTGTTTCCTTCCGCTTTCTGACATGTAAAAAAATTAAACGTTATTTTTATATTTTTTGTTATAATTATAAACTCTTTCACTATGGAAGACTAGATGCTGTCAGAGAGCAGCAATATCCCCCGTGAAACCCTAAATGCATTTCATTATATACGCATGAAATCGTGTAGCATTTCCAATCACCCGTATCATGACATATGACAACTGAAATTATAATTAGCTTTAGGATAAAAATCATTTCAAAATATTACTCACCTAATGCGCTTTAAGAACAAATTAACGTCCGTTCATATAGTGGTGCCCACGAAGTCCACTCCGTTTGCATATATGTCGATTTATGACGATTTTTAAAAGCCTGTCATTTTGTCAATTTGATCAAACTGAAACCTTGACGTTGCACATCTTTATACCCTATATGTTGCCTATATGAAATATGAAAGCTGAATTATGCTTCGTTGATATAGAAGTGGTGTCCACAAAGTCCTATACATGTGCACATATGTCTATTTTCGACGATTTTCAAAAGCCTGTCAATTTGTCAATTTTGCTTCGATCAAACTGAAATCTTAACGTTGCACATCTTTATACCCTATATTTTGCCTATATGAAATATGAAAGCTGAATTATGCTTCGTTGATATAGAAGTGGTGTCCACAAAGTCCTATACATGTGCACATATGTCTATTTTCGACGATTTTCAAAAGCCTGTCAATTTGTCAATTTTGCTTCGATCAAACTGAAACCTTGACGTTGCACATCTTTATACCCTATATTTTGCCTGTATGAAATATGAAAGCTGAATTATGCTTCGTTGATATAGAAGTGGTGTCCACAAAGTCCTTAGCTTGAAGAGGGGACGGACGGACGGACGGACGGGCCAACGAGAGGTATCTTATGTGGTGGCTGCATTATGTGGTAGCATTTGATATGCCTGAAATGCATTTAAGTGGTAGGTCACGGACAAGATTATTTGAGAATAAAAAATACTTATGTGGTGGTTTATATTTGCCCGTGCCCTTGTGTGGTTCCCAGCAGGCGTCATGTCAATGTCAATAATGTTTAAGCTTTGTGTGTGTCATTTGTAAATAAACGGAATTATATATGTGGCACTTTACTGCATAAAGATATTTTACAACTTATCTGTCACAACTGCGCATATTTATTCAACTTGCGTTGTTGCGTGTTATTTTTGACCAGTGCGCATGTTAGTTTAACTTGCGTTAATGCATGGTGCTTATTTTAGACCAGTGCGCATGTTTATTTAACTTGCGTTAATGCGTGGTTCGCCTTTGGAAAAACTGCGCATATTTTTTTAACTTGCGTTGATGCGCGGTTCACATTTCGGATCACGGCGCATGTCAACATAACTTGCGTCGATGTGCGGTTCACATTTCGGACCAGCGCGCATGTTTGGTTAACGTGCACTGATGCGCGGTTTGTACTTCAGACCACTGCGCATATCTATTTAACTTGCGTCAAAGCGTGGTTCGCATTTCGAACCAGTGCGCATGTTCATTTAACTTGCGTCGATGCCCGGTTCGCATTTCGGACCATTGCGCATGTTTATGCAACTTACGTTGATGCGCGGTTCACAATTCGGACCAGTGCGCATGATTACATAACTTGCGTCGATGCGTGGTTTTTTCCGACCAGTGCATATATTTGACGTGCGTTAATGCGTGGTGCTTATTTCGGAAACTGCGCATGTCTATTCAATTTGCGTCGTTGCATGGTTCTTTTGTCGGACCAGTGCGCATGTTTATTTATCTGGCGTCGATGCGCGGTTCGCATTTCGGACTAGTGCGCAGGTTTGTTTAGTTTGCGTTGATGCGAGATTCACATTTTGGAGCAGTGCGCATGTTTCTTTTATTTGCGTTGATGCACGGTTCTTATTTTAGACAAATGCCAATGTTTATTTAACTTGCGTTGATGCGCGGTTCAAATTTCGGACCAGTGCGCATGTTTCTTTTATTTGCGTTGATGCACGGTTCTTGTTTTAGACAAATGCGCATGTTTATTTAACTTGCGTCGATGCGCGGTTCACATTTTGGACGAGTGCGCATGTTTGGTTAATGTGCACTGATGCGCGGTTCAAATTTCGGACCAGTGCGCATATTTATTAAACTTGCGTCGATGCGCGGTTCGCATTTCGAAGCAGTGCGCATGTTTATTTCACTTGCGTCCATGCCCGGTTCACATTTCGGACTAGTGCGCATGTTTATTTCGCGTGCGTTGGTGCGTGATTCACATTTCGGACAACTGCGCATGTTTATTTAACTTCAGTTGATGCCCGGTTCGCATTTCGGACTAGTGCGCATGTTTATTAAACTTGCGTTGATGCGCGGTTCACATTTCGGACCAGTGCGCATGATTACTTAACTTGCATCGCGGCGTGGTTCTTTGTTTGGACCAGTGCACATATTTATTTAACTTGCGTCGATGCGCGGTTCGCATTTCGAACCAGTGCGCATGTTTTTTTTTACCTTGCGTCCATGTCCGGTTGCGCATTTCGAAATAGTGCGCATGTTTATTCAACTTCCGTTGATGAGCGGTTCGCATCTCGGACTAGTGCGCATGTTCATTTAGCTTGCGTTGATGCGCGTTTCTTATTTTAGACCAGTGCACATATTTATTTAACTTGCATTGATGCGCGGTTCACATTTCGGACAACTGTGCATGTTTATTTCACTTGCATTAATGCGCGGTTCGCATTTGGAACCAGTGCGCATGTTTGTTTAACTTGCGTTGATGCGCGGTTCACATTTCGGACCAGTGCGCATGATTACTTAACTCGCACCGATGCGTGGTTCTTTGTTCGGACCAGTGCACATATTTATTTAACTTGCGTCGATGCGCGGTTCGCATTTCGAACCAGTGCGCATGTTTTTTTTACCTTGCGTCCATGTCCGGTTGCGCATTTCGAAACAGTGCGTATGTTTATTCAACTTCCGTTGATGAGCGGTTCGCATTTCGGACTAGTGCGCATGTTCATTTAACTTGCGTTGATTCGCGTTTCTTATTTTAAACCAGTGCACATGTTTATTTAACTTACGTTGATGCGCGGTTCACTTTTCGGACAACTGCGCATGTTTATTTCACTTGCATTAATGCGCGGTTCGCATTTGGAACCAGTGCGCATGTTTGTTTAACATGCGTTAATGCGCGGTTCACATTTCGGACCAGTGCGCATGATTACTTAACTTGCATCGATGCGTGGTTCTTTGTTCGGACCAGTGCACATATTTATTTAACTTGCGTCGATGCGCCGTTCGCATTTCGAACCAGTGCGCATGTTTATTTACCTTGCGTCCATGTCCGGTTGCGCATTTCGAACCAGTGGGCACGTTTATTCAGCTTCCGTTGGTGCGTGGCTCACATTTCGGACAACTCCGCATGTTTATTCAGCTTGCGTTGATGCCCGGTTCGCATTTCGGACCAGTGCGCATGTTTATTTCACTTGCGTTAATGCGCGGTTCGCATTTGGAACCAGAGCGCATGTTTGTTTAAATTGCGCTGATGCGCGGTTCACATTTCGGATCACGGCGCATGTTAACTTAAATTGCGTCGATGCGCGGTTCATATTTCGGACCAGTGTGCATGTTTAAATAATAACCACACATTAACACAAGCTAAATAAACGGATAAAACTGTAGGATGAGATTCATTTTGAGGTATTTTCTTCAAAAATTTCCCCTAAAATCAAAATTCAAGATCGAGTCAAAAAGCACAAGCCGTATGCCCGACCCATCTAGGACTGCCTCGTAAATGAAATCGGACAAAAACTGTAGGAGGAAACGCACTTTGAAGTTTATTCTTCAAAAAATCCCCCAGTCTACAACCAAAAATATTGAGAGAAATTATACATTATTAAACTATACAAACACATAGACACAATGCAAGCGCAAAATACCCCAATTTCCCCAAACCTTGAATGTATCTACACCCCGCCCTATCGCCCTATCAACAGTTTTAATTTTTCCTGTTAATTTTCAGGTTTAAATTGCTTAAAACAACGTACATTTTTTATGAAGCAAACCTTACTTCTAATACGTAATTAGGATCTCGAAAAATGTGTTGTCCTTGAAACAGAGAGCGCATCAATTTTGAAACCAAACAACACTTGTTAAATAAATGAATCACACGATTTTGTGGGGCAAGGAAACTTGAAGTTGATATAACAGAATTATAGACCGGCAAAAAGTTAATAGAAGGCTGGTAAGCTGGAGTGATGGTAACTCCATAAAAATGGGGTCACACTTTTCGATCACCTAAATCATTCCAAAATACAGCAAACTTCTTACTAACGAGAGAAGAACCCAAGAAAACATTGTGATGTCGATCCAACATCGATTTGAGGTTGCGAAATCGACCCGACCAAACAACATAATTAAATCTGATGTTCTTTGGTTGTAACTGGTCGCGATCACCGATGAATGCCTTTTAGTCTTTGGCACAACGTTGAATAGACGTTGTGTAACTGCGTTGTCCAGACGTTGTTTCTGATCGCAATCAATACACAGCTTTCTCCTAGCCTTTGTGGCAACGTTGAATAGACATAAAAAATCGAAATTTTATGGACGTCGAAAAATCGACATCGAATAGACGTCACACAAACAACCAAAACATCCTTCTGGTGTTATATATAGACATAGACATATTACTTTTAAAATAGATCAACACGATGACATGAAAATATCTGAAAAATATTCAAGAATAACCGGTAACCCACTTGTGGGGACACTGTAACAGAGAGGTGACCACACTATGATTGTGGCTGGCCTTGCGACAATTATAAATTAATATTTTCTCGACGCCTATACAAGCTCGGGAAATAGACATTGTTTCGGCGTATATTTCCAACCATTACGCAACGTTGGTTAGGCCTCGGCTAATGGACGTCTGTCCTACCTTATTTTGCACGACTCAGTTTGAACCCAATATAGCCTTTTTAAGCAGATGTTTTCTTATAAAAGGTGCTGTAAATTTTATGCACTCAGCAAACTTGCATGTCTGTGCTTATATTCATGTGTTTATTTAGTGTTTCACATCAAAGCTACTGTAACAATGAATTATTGAACACAATAGTTAACTACTGTAATCACTTCCAAAATTGGTCATTCCAAAAATGGTAGTTTTGCAAAAGTCACGGAGCCGAATTTATTTCTGTTGAAGGTTTGTATAAAATTTTGGTCAAGTTCTTGAAATTGTGTCATAGAAACTCTTTGCTCAGTTGCCACGTTTGCTTCAATGAAATAGAGCTTACGGTCCTCCTGGTCGCATTCGGACAGGCATTATGCCATGTCCAGAAATCAAATGTAAAAGTTTCTCACAAACTTTATTCACAAACAGAAATTCGTTCTAAACGGGGGAAGAGAGAAGGTCAAAGTCTAAGACGACAAATACATTTTTTAAGCAGCGCAGGGCCAACACATAAGGACAATTCTATTACAAATAGACAAAATACAGATAACTTGATAGCTATACAGGTATCTATATAGGTACAGATACCTATAGTAAACATTACAGGTGTTTCCCTACATAAGGCAACGCTTGCAACGTTGAATGCGCGCTCATTCAATAATAAATTGACATTTCAGGAATAACTGAAATGTGGCTCGATGAGAACTCAGAATGTGAATCACAAAAAATACTGCCCAATGGCTAAGCCCTATTTCGAAAGGACCGAGAAAGAACCCGAGGGGGGTCGCTCTCCTTTGTAATGAACAGTTCAGACCAAAGCAAATTCAATTATCAGTTTTCGTCGTTTTAGGCATACATGGTTGTGATATATCGTCCTCTAATACAACCTTTGCTGCGTTTCATGATGAATTCAAGTCTTTTTCAGAAAGATACGTATTTGGGCGGTTGTCCCATCATATTAGTGGCTGATCTGAATATTTATTTTGACTCCAGCATGGAATCAAATGTACTAAAATAAAAAGGAATCGCTTGATGTTTTCGGATTGACACAACATGTCAGAGAGGCAACACACACACATGGCTATATGCTCGACCATGTAATAATGCCCGATTCAGATAATGTTTTAGTATCGCAATTAAATAAAAAATTGCTGATCTCATTTCAGATCACAATTTAGTGTTAGCCGAAATCAATGTAACAAAATCCAAACCGGCAAAGAGAGAAATGAGTTTTCGGAAAATCAAACACATTGGCTTGCCAATGATACCTTTTAGGAAAGATATTCTGAACATAAATGTGTATATTAATTACAAATCGCTTAAATTTGAGAAGCTAGTGGAGAAGGCATACAATCGTGAAATGCATGACCTTCAGACAAATATACCTTTACCTCCAATTACAATAATGAAGCCCGAAACGAGACGAGAACCATGGTTTAACATGGAGACACAGTCAGAGCGCACTGCTGCTCGTTGATATGAACAAAAAGCTAGAAAGACTGAAAATAATTAGGATAAAGCTGCTTTTCGAGCTAAGTGTGATGACTGTCAACAAAGCCTGAACAATGCCAAGAAAGTCTTTCTCTGTGACGATATCGCATGGAAAAGAACTGTTTAAACAAAAGCAAATTCAATAATCACAGTTTTCATCGTTTGAGGCATGCACGACCAAAAGACGCTTTTCAGAGGACCGTTGAATGAAAACGAGGTTCGTACATTGATAAACCAGGCAAACACAACATCTTGTGAGTTAGACCCCACGCCGGCTGCTATTCTAAAGGCCTGCCTCACCGAACTTTTACCATCATTACTCATATGGTTTACCTTTCTTTAGAAACCGGATACATGCCATAATGTTTCAAGCATGTATTGATAAAGAAACTCGCACTTCCACGTGAGCTGAAAAGTTACAGACCCGTGTCAAACGTACCTTTGTTATCGAAAGTGATTGAACACGCTGTGGGAAATCAACTCCTTGAGCAAATTCAGAAGCATGGTCTTTGTGATGAACTGCAGTCGACCTACAAGAAAGGAAAAATAATCTTGGACTAGTTCCTAACAATCACTTATCAATGGAAAAGCATGTTGGGCAACTGAGAAAATCGTGATTTTATGATCTGAACTGAATAAAGAAAATCCGACAGTTTCTCACTCATGACGCAACAAAAATGCTTGTACATGCCCTTGTTATATCTAAGCTGGACTACTGCAATAGCCTTTTAGTTAATACCCTAGGCAAGCTAATTCACAGTTTGCAGCACGTGTCGCTAAATTTTCATCTCCTCATACTGGTTACCTGTACCTCAGCGCATGAAGTTCAAGATGCTGCTGATCGCGCACAAGGTCTTAAAAGTGAAGCTCACAGGAGGACAGTACAACAAGACGACGTCGCATTCAGAGATGTGTCCTCGTCACCAGCGTCCTCTGGGCATAGCATACACTGGGCATAGCGCCCCCGGGAAGCTCCGGGCTATGTTAAAGCAATGTTGATACCATACCAGCCAAGTAGATTGCTTCGCTCTGCGAATTCAATGGCATTGAGTGTATCTAAAACGAGGCCGAAATATGGTGAAAGAACTTTAGTGACTCTGCCCCGGTACTATGGAATACGTTGCCAAAACACATAAGAACTGAACGGTCATTGTATTGTATTCAAAAGTTTACTTGAACCATACTTGCTTAGGAAGGCTCACAATTGTGCGCTTAGTGGCTAGGCTGAATAAGTGCGCTACAAGAAACACCTTGATGGTGGTGATGATGATGATGATGATGATGATGATGATGATGATGATGATGATGATGATGATGATGATGATGATGATGATGATGATGATGATGATGATGATGATGATGATGATGATGATGATAATCATGATGCATCACGAGGCTGTCTGCTTTTAGTGTCCTCTGGGTATAGTGTCCTCTGGGAGCAGTGTCCTCTAGGCATGTCGTCTTCTTGTCACGTCGTCCTCTGGTCAAGTCGTAGCCTGGACATAGCATCCTCTTCTACATTTCAGGAAGCATTGTACTTTTAAATGTGGAAATAAGTAGATTCCAGTTATTTGGGTGCCAATATAGATTTTTTAGCTATTTTATCGTAATCATTTTCTAGTTACCAATCCGATATGACATATTTAAACATAATTTAAATATATACGATATAGTAATAAATTGTTCCACTACGGAACGTGGAGTACTGATGACTTGAACGCCTACCAACCACATTTTTAGTGACGACAGCTTTTAGGTACAAGAGCAGCAGAAAACATAGGTATACTTCAAATCAGTTCACGTAGAAGTTGAAAGCGAGTGAACTATTACACGTCATTGTAAGTTCTTAGCTGTTGACCACTCTGGCATAATAAGTTCCACCCGCCTCATTGACTTTATCTTGTTACTGCGTTTGGAGCCCTCTTTTGCTTTCTCTGTAGCAGGAACAGAACAATATATGCTTCATTCCTTACGAAATACAAAATAAATGTTGAATGCATGATTCAGACTAAATTCCAGTCAATTATTCCATTTTGTGCCCATTTTAATTTCATTAAGTATATAATAAACAAAACTATGGAAATTAAATTTATTCAAGCACAAGAGGAGGCTCTTATATTTCGATCGCACTGTCCTATTGCCTGGAACACGTGTTCAGTGACGTCACTTAGCGAACACCTCCAGTGAAGTCATCATTTGATTGTAGAAGAAGTCAGAAAAAATCACCTTTTCCATTGTAAACGACTGATATAGATTTTAATTGAAAATATGTTGTGTCCACTGTTGTTTCCTTCCGCTTTCTGACATGTAAAAAAATTAAACGTTATTTTTATATTTTTTGTTATAATTATAAACTCTTTCACTATGGAAGACTAGATGCTGTCAGAGAGCAGCAATATCCCCCGTGAAACCCTAAATGCATTTCATTATATACCGTATGAAAATGCTATACGCATGAAATCGTGTAGCATTTCCAATCACCCGTATCATGACATATGACAACTGAAATTATAATTAGCTTTAGGATAAAAATCATTTCAAAATATTACTCACCTAATGCGCTTTAAGAACAAATTAACGTCCGTTCATATAGTGGTGCCCACGAAGTCCACTCCGTTTGCATATATGTCGATTTATGACGATTTTTAAAAGCCTGTCATTTTGTCAATTTGATCAAACTGAAACCTTGACGTTGCACATCTTTATACCCTATATGTTGCCTATATGAAATATGAAAGCTGAATTATGCTTCGTTGATATAGAAGTGGTGTCCACAAAGTCCTATACATGTGCACATATGTCTATTTTCGACGATTTTCAAAAGCCTGTCAATTTGTCAATTTTGCTTCGATCAAACTGAAACCTTAACGTTGCACATCTTTATACCCTATATTTTGCCTATATGAAATATGAAAGCTGAATTATGCTTCGTTGATATAGAAGTGGTGTCCACAAAAGTCCTATACATGTGCACATATGTCTATTTTCGACGATTTTCAAAAGCCTGTCAATTTGTCAATTTTGCTTCGATCAAACTGAAACTTTGACGTTGCACATCTTTATACCCTATATTTTGCCTGTATGAAATATGAAAGCTGAATTATGCTTCGTTGATATAGAAGTGGTGTCCACAAAGTCCTTAGCTTGAAGAGGGGACGGACGGACGGACGGACGGGCCAACGAGAGGTATCTTATGTGGTGGCTGCATTATGTGGTAGCATTTGATATGCCTGAAATGCATTTAAGTGGTAGGTCACGGACAAGATTATTTGAGAATAAAAAATACTTATGTGGTGGTTTATATTTGCCCGTGCCCTTGTGTGGTTCCCAGCAGGCGTCATGTCAATGTCAATAATGTTTAAGCTTTGTGTGTGTCATTTGTAAATAAACGGAATTATATATGTGGCACTTTACTGCATAAAGATATTTTACAACTTATCTGTCACAACTGCGCATATTTATTCAACTTGCGTTGTTGCGTGTTATTTTTGACAAGTGCGCATGTTAGTTTAACTTGCGTTAATGCATGGTGCTTATTTTAGACCAGTGCGCATGTTTATTTAACTTGCGTTAATGCGTGGTTCGCCTTTGGAAAAACTGCGCATATTTTTTTAACTTGCGTTGATGCGCGGTTCACATTTCGGATCACGGCGCATGTCAACATAACTTGCGTCGATGTGCGGTTCACATTTCGGACCAGCGCGCATGTTTGGTTAACGTGCACTGATGCGCGGTTTGTACTTCAGACCACTGCGCATATCTATTTAACTTGCGTCAAAGCGTGGTTCGCATTTCGAACCAGTGCGCATGTTCATTTAACTTGCGTCGATGCCCGGTTCGCATTTCGGACCATTGCGCATGTTTATGCAACTTACGTTGATGCGCGGTTCACAATTCGGACCAGTGCGCATGATTACATAACTTGCGTCGATGCGTGGTTTTTTCCGACCAGTGCATATATTTGACGTGCGTTAATGCGTGGTGCTTATTTCGGAAACTGCGCATGTCTATTCAATTTGCGTCGTTGCATGGTTCTTTTGTCGGACCAGTGCGCATGTTTATTTATCTGGCGTCGATGCGCGGTTCGCATTTCGGACTAGTGCGCAGGTTTGTTTAGTTTGCGTTGATGCGAGATTCACATTTTGGAGCAGTGCGCATGTTTCTTTTATTTGCGTTGATGCACGGTTCTTATTTTAGACAAATGCCAATGTTTATTTAACTTGCGTTGATGCGCGGTTCAAATTTCGGACCAGTGCGCATGTTTCTTTTATTTGCGTTGATGCACGGTTCTTGTTTTAGACAAATGCGCATGTTTATTTAACTTGCGTCGATGCGCGGTTCACATTTTGGACGAGTGCGCATGTTTGGTTAATGTGCACTGATGCGCGGTTCAAATTTCGGACCAGTGCGCATATTTTTTAAACTTGCGTCGATGCGCGGTTCGCATTTCGAAGCAGTGCGCATGTTTATTTCACTTGCGTCCATGCCCGGTTCACATTTCGGACTAGTGCGAATGTTTATTTCGCGTGCGTTGGTGCGTGATTCACATTTCGGACAACTGCGCATGTTTATTTAACTTCAGTTGATGCCCGGTTCGCATTTCGGACTAGTGCGCATGTTTATTAAACTTGCGTTGATGCGCGGTTCACATTTCGGACCAGTGCGCATGATTACTTAACTTGCATCGCGGCGTGGTTCTTTGTTTGGACCAGTGCACATATTTATTTAACTTGCGTCGATGCGCGGTTCGCATTTCGAACCAGTGCGCATGTTTTTTTTTACCTTGCGTCCATGTCCGGTTGCGCATTTCGAAATAGTGCGCATGTTTATTCAACTTCCGTTGATGAGCGGTTCGCATCTCGGACTAGTGCGCATGTTCATTTAGCTTGCGTTGATGCGCGTTTCTTATTTTAGACCAGTGCACATGTTTATTTAACTTGCGTTGATGCGCGGTTCACATTTCGGACAACTGCGCATGTTTATTTCACTTGCATTAATGCGCGGTTCGCATTTGGAACCAGTGCGCATGTTTGTTTAACTTGCGTTGATGCGCGGTTCACATTTCGGACCAGTGCGCATGATTACTTAACTCGCACCGATGCGTGGTTCTTTGTTCGGACCAGTGCACATATTTATTTAACTTGCGTCGATGCGCGGTTCGCATTTCGAACCAGTGCGCATGTTTTTTTTACCTTGCGTCCATGTCCGGTTGCGCATTTCGAAACAGTGCGTATGTTTATTCAACTTCCGTTGATGAGCGGTTCGCATTTCGGACTAGTGCGCATGTTCATTTAACTTGCGTTGATTCGCGTTTCTTATTTTAAACCAGTGCACATGTTTATTTAACTTACGTTGATGCGCGGTTCACTTTTCGGACAACTGCGCATGTTTATTTCACTTGCATTAATGCGCGGTTCGCATTTGGAACCAGTGCGCATGTTTGTTTAACATGCGTTAATGCGCGGTTCACATTTCGGACCAGTGCGCATGATTACTTAACTTGCATCGATGCGTGGTTCTTTGTTCGGAACAGTGCACATATTTATTTAACTTGCGTCGATGCGCCGTTCGCATTTCGAACCAGTGCGCATGTTTATTTACCTTGCGTCCATGTCCGGTTGCGCATTTCGAACCAGTGGGCACGTTTATTCAGCTTCCGTTGGTGCGTGGCTCACATTTCGGACAACTCCGCATGTTTATTCAGCTTGCGTTGATGCCCGGTTCGCATTTCGGACCAGTGCGCATGTTTATTTCACTTGCGTTAATGCGCGGTTCGCATTTGGAACCAGTGCGCATGTTTGTTTAAATTGCGCTGATGCGCGGTTCACATTTCGGATCACGGCGCATGTTAACTTAAATTGCGTCGATGCGCGGTTCATATTTCGGACCAGTGTGCATGTTTAAATAATAACCACACATTAACACAAGCTAAATAAACGGATAAAACTGTAGGATAAGATTCATTTTGAGGTATTTTCTTCAAAAATTTCCCCTAAAATCAAAATTCAAGATCGAGTCAAAAAGCACAAGCCGTATGCCCGACCCATCTAGGACTGCCTCGTACTAGATACCAAAAATAAATGAAATCGGACAAAAACTGTAGGAGGAAACGCACTTTGAAGTTTATTCTTCAAAAAATCCCCCAAAATACAAACATTGTTCGCAGTGGGTGTATTCTTAAGATTCTCCCCACCCCACAGCGGGATTTAAACAAAAGCTGCTCTCCTTATTTGCTTTAGAAATTAGCTTTATAGTTGCATTATTTTCCAACAGATGGTGTTACAGGACAGTTGATCAACGGACTTTGACGGACTCCCTTATGTGGTTTGTTTTGTGCTCAATGGGTGCTTATGTGGCTACCTCATAAGAACCACCACATATGGAAGAAAAACCACATAAGTGACGGATGTACCGAAAATCCACCACATAGCATAATCATTGTGGGCACGGACGGACAGACGGACGGACGGACGGACAGACGGACGGACAATCTCAAACCTATATCCCTCCGTTTCACGGGGGATAAAAAGCTGGCATGTTCAAACACGACTACTCAATCCTTATTGAATTTTATAAGCTAACGATAGCAGAAAATAGCTATGCAAGTAATTGGTGTAACCCAGCGACACAATTCGGCTGAGCAAATAAAAATTCCAGCTATTGTACATTTTTAAACACTACTTACTTGACCGCGTAGACCTGATTACTGTAACAACTAGACCTAGTTTGAAAAAAATATAGGTATACTTTCAATCAGTTCAGGAAAAAATGAAGACAAGTGAATTATTTAATGCCCTTACGTGGTGTGCTTGTTTCTTTCTAACCTTTACAAACCAAACATTTAAATATATTCAGAGTTTCTTACACATTGGCTGCACATTTTGAATGATCGGGACATCTTGTCCAGTGTTACACCTCTATCTTGCTATAATACGATTGCGAAGAAATGGTACGTTGTACCTGAAAATATTGACATCAATCGAACAGAAAAAATGGGATAAAGATATTCAATTCATAGCGTGATAAAATAAAAAAAAATGCATCCGTTAATTTTTTAGCATTTTCAATCAACAGACCTGTTACTGTCAAAGATTATAACACGCACGCAATTGAGTAATGCACTCCCGTAAAAAGAAATGATAAGAAACCGTCAGCGTGCTGTAACCGCGTACATAGGTCACAAAGCCAATTCACAGAAAGGCAATGGGCATGATTCCGAGATACTATGACGATGACTTTGTGATGTAAAATGTTTTCCTTTGCATTGCGCAAGTTGCTATGCAACACTCGTGTCGCAGGACAATACCATGAAAAATTATTCGGCAAAATCTCGAGTTTTTATGGCTTTTTCCGCTATCTATGAATCGAGTTTGCTTGTTTGTCTTATAATGGAGATAGATCCTTGTACAGTCGTGCTTTGTATGGGATTTGAGCACATGTGGAAGGCCAATTAACGCACCGCTCTGCATTTCGTTCACAGGCCTTCCACGCGTGCTCAAATCCCATACAAAGCACTCAGCCCCATGATCCTTGCATATTACGGATTTTACAATTGTTTGCCAACCAAGACGCGCTACCAATGAAAAACATATTCTTTATTTTTTATTTTTGAAAGTGGGAATGACGAACAGTGATCTGGCCAGGTAAAGTCACCAGTATCAATTATTAGGGGGAATGGGGATTAGGGGCTATTGGGGACAGGGGAACCGTGTGGAAGAGTTGGATGAGTAGGGTCGAGAATGAGGAGTGAGAGGGAGGGAGGGTTGTGAGAGTGTGGACTAGGACCACTGGCAGGGAGAGGATACAGACGCAGAGAGGGAGTGGGGAAGAGTACTGGGAGAGTATGGGCGATGGCTTTTCAAAGAGAGGTGGCATCTATTAATTTATCTGCTTTTCTTTATTCTCTCAATTTTTTACTCTCCGTAATGATACTTACTGGCTGATTGGTTCTTTCAGATTATGTCACGTTTCTCTGCTTGGCTCTCCCCTGCACTATAAGTTTTCTTGGACGTCGTCTTCGGAAACACCAAAACCTTATCAGCACTAGAAAGTTACATACAAAAGCAACATAAAAGGTGTGATTAAAGTCTGCTTTGTAGAACCTTAGATACGGTGTTCCCAATCATATCGTGACGCAAATAATGGACGGACGAACAGACGGACAGAACAACGGACAAACTGATTCACCAGTCAAAAACATGATACTCATCCTGACCTTAGTCAGTCTGAGGTATGACAAAACCCAATCGGAAGGTGAAAATGATGGAATCGTATACTTAAAAATCAAGTTGGTAAAATCCAGAACGACGGTCGGACAGACTGACCAGTCAAAAGCATAATGCCCCTGTATACCTTAGTTGGGAGGGGTAATAATGAACCCAAATACAACCCGGAATCCGATAGAATTTGATACATCATTATTCCGATGTGAAAAAAAAACAAATAATATTACTTATCGCTATCGACTGGAACCAGGATAAACCAGGTTCAGCATGGCTCTCCTCTACTTCGTATTCCTCTTGGACGTCATTTGTTCGGCTGCGCCTTATGTCTCCGGAAATATCAGCACTAGAAAGTTACATATAGAAGCTACATTCCAGTTTTGTTTAAAATCCGTTTGGTAGTGGTTTAGATATGGTGTTCACGCACATAGCTCGACATATACAGAATAACAGAGAGACGGACAGAACGACGGAGGGACAGACTGACTAATCCAAAACATAATCCTCCTCCTGTTATTAGTCAGTTTCGGGTATAATAAAACCCAAATCGAAAGGTGAAAATCATGGAATTGAATACTTCAAAATTCATGTTTAAAAAGAAATACCTTTTGGTTGTCCGCTGCTTCGTTGGTGTCTTCTTGACTGAACGCTATTTGGCTGTTCTCCCCTCTGAACTGTCCTCGTTGCCCACGCTCTTCTAACTCACGAACTTTTCACTGAAGTCCGCCTTCTCTTGGCCCGCACCAACCTGGCTCGTGTGCTAGTGATCCCCATTCTTGCGAATGGTACAGTCGAGGCTAGCAGTTCTGTGATCAATGCCATTTATTAAGGAGAGTGGGGATTAGGGGCTATTGAGAACAGGGCGAACGGAATGGAAGAATTGGGTGAGTAGGGTCGAGAATGAGGAAAGAGAGGAAGGGAAGGGTATAAGAGTGTGCACTAGGACCAGTGATGTAGGGTTGGGAAGTAGACGCAGAGAGGGGAAGAGTACTGGGAGAGTAGGGGCGATGGCTTTTCAAAGGCAGGTGGCATCTATTAATTTATGTGCTTTTCTTTATTCTCTTAATAATTATATTTACTGACTGACTGGTTCTTCCAAATGACGTCACGTTTTTCTGCTCGGCTCTCCTCGGCACTGTAATTTTTCTTGAACGTAGTTTTGCTTGGCTGAATCTTACATCTTCGGAAACACCAAAACTTAATCAGCGCTAGAAAGTTACATATAGAAGAAACATATCATGTGTGATTAAAATCTAATTCGCAGAACTTAAGATACGGTGTTCACACTCATAGCGTGACTCATATCATGGACGAACGAAAAAACGAACAGAACGACGGACGAACAGATACCTCCGTCAAAAACATAATGCTCCTTCTGACCTTAGTCAGTTTCAGGTATAACAAAACCCGAATCGAAAGGTGAAACTCATGGGATCGAATACTTCAAAGCTGAAGTTTGAAAATACCTCTTTATTGTCCGCTGCTTCGTTAACTTCTTCTTGACTGAATTCTATTCGGCTGTTCTCCTCTCTGAACTGTCCTCGTAGCCTACTCTCTACTAGCACATGAACTTCTCACCAAAGTCCGTCTTCTCTTGGCCTGCATCTACCTGGATCATGTGCTAGTGCTCAACATTCTCGCAGATGGTACAGTCGAGCCTAGCAGTTTCTTGACCAATATCATTTATTACTGAGAGTAGTGATTAGAGCCTAATGGGGACAGGGGAAGCGGTGGAAGAGTTGGCTGGGCAGGGTCGAGAATGAGGAATGAGACGAAGGGAGGGTTGTGAGAGTGTGGATTAGGACCAGTGAGAGGGTGAGGATGTAGACGCAGAGACGGAGTACTGGGAGAGTATGGACGATGGCTTTTCAAAGGGAGGTGCTATCTATTAATTTATCTGTTTTTCTTTATTCTCTCAATTTTCTACTGTCCATAATTATACCTACTGGCCGATTCGTTCTCCCGAATGACGTCACGTTTGTCTGCTTGGCTCTCCTCTGCACTATAAGTTTTCTTTTATGTCGTTTTGCTCGGCTGAACCTTACATCTTCGGAAACACCAAAACCTTATCAGCACTAGAACGTTACATACAAAAGCAACATACCAGGTGTAATCAAAATCTGCTTCGTAGAATTTTAGATACGGTGTTCACACTCAAAGCGTGACGAAAATAACAGTCGGACGAACAGACGGACAGAACAACGGACGAACAGATTCAACAGTCAAAAACATGATGCTCTTCCTGACCTTAGTCAGTTTCAGGTATAATAAAACCCGAATCAAACGGGGTAAATCATGGAATTTAATACTTCAAAATCAGTTGGTAAAAAAAGAAAGACGGTCGGACAGATTGACCAGTCAAAAGCATAATTCTCCTATATACTTTAGTTCGGTCAGGTAACAATCAAACCCGAATGGAACCCGGACACCTATGGAGCTTAATACATCATTACTCGGATGTGAAAAAAAGCAAATAATATTACTTATCGCTATCCAGTAGGATCAGCGGGAACCGGGTTCTCCATGGCTCTCATCTACTTCGTATTCTTCTTGGACATTGTTTGTTCGGCTGCGCCTTCCGCCTTCGGAAATATCTGCATTAGGTAGTTACATACAGAAGCAACATACCAGTTTTGATTAAAATCCGCTTGGTAGAGCTTTAGACGTAAGAGTTCACACTCATAGCGTGACTCAGTTAACATACAGATGAACAGACGGACAGAACGACGGACGAACAGATTCACCAGTCAAAAACATAATGCTCTTCCTGACCTTAGTCAGTTTTAGGTATAACAAGAGCAATCAGTGATTGCCATATCCCCCGCCGTAGGTGTAATTAGTTAATCGGGTGTTGTACCTCACACTTACACTAAGCAGGTAAAACATCAGTTCATAAATAGATGGCCTACGTAGGATGTGCAAAAGAGGAGAAATTCGAAAATTAAATGAACCAAGTGTCGTTGTAGGAAATGCAGTTTGCGATGTTTTGCGGCGAATGTGACGGCAGCACACATTGGGATCCGGATTTTGGAATTCTAAGTCCAATTACAGATCCAGATGGGCTTCGATCAGATCAGAAGCCCCAATAGCCATATCCAGCTTTATTGGTTGTTGTGCGTATCAAATATGAACCGAATCCGTTCACCAGCTTCGGAGTTATCGTCTGGAACCCAAAGTTCACATTGAGAGCCGAATTTTGGAATTCTAAGTCCAAATACAGATTCAGATGGGCTACGATCCGAACAAAATCCCCAAAAGGCACATCTAGATATCTTGGTTGTTAGGCATACCAACTATGAACAAGATCTGCAAACTGGTTTCGGAGATATCGTCTGGAAACAAAACTAGCGACTGAAGGACGAACAGACACACGCAAAGTTGGACGGACGGAAGGACGGATACAGTGCATTTCTACATTCCCTCCCTCCGGCAGGAAGGAGAGCGATAATAAAAACCAAATGGAACAGGTTAAATTATGGAATTTAATCCTTGAAAATAACGTTGCTTAAAACCAGAACGACGGTCGGACAGACTGATCAGTCGAAAGCATAATGCCCCTGTATACGTTAGTTGGGTCGGGCTATAATAAAACCCGAATGGAACCCGGAATCCTATGCAACTTAATACATAATTACTCGGACGTGAAAAAAGCAAATAATGTTACTTATCGCTATCCAGTGAAATCAGTAGGTATCGGGGTTATCCACGTCTCTCCTCTACTTCGTAATCCTCTTGGACGTCGTTTGTTTGGCTGCGCCTTAAGTCTTCGGAAATATCTGCACTAGAAAGTTACATATAGTATCTACATACCAAATTTGATCAAAATTTCTGCTTTGAAGAGCTTTATATATGGTGTTCACACACATAGCTCGACACACATAATGACAGAAAGACGGACAGAACCACGGAGGGACAGACCGGCTAATCAAAAACATAATGCCCCTCCTGATCTTAGTCAGTTTCGAGTGTAATAAAACGCGAATCGAAGACGAAAATCATGGAATCGAATACTTCAAAATTAAAATTTGAAAATACCTCTGGGTTGCCCGCTGCTTCGTTTGCTTCTTCTTGACTGAACGCTATTTGGCTGTTCTCCTCTTTGAACTGTAATCACAGTCCACTCTCTACTAGCTCCCGAGCTCTTCAACGAAGTCCGATTTCTCTTGGCCCGCATCCAAGTGGCTCATGTGCTAGTGATACTCATTGGAAGAGTTGGGTGAATTAGGGTCGAGAATGAGGAGTGATACAGAGGGAGTGTTGTGAGAGTGTGGACCAGGTCCAGTGAGGAGGATGGGGATGTAGACGCAGAGACGGAGTGGAGAAGAGTACTGGAAGAGTAGGGGCGATGACTTTTCAAAAGGTGGTGGAAGCTATTAATTTATCTGTTTTCTTTATTCTTCTTCATTCTCTCAATTTTCTACTCTCAATAATGATACTTACTTGCTGATTGGTTCTTCCAAATGACGTCACGTTTCTCTGCTTGGCTCTGCTCTGCACTGTAATTCTTCGTGGTCGTTGTTTTGCTCGGCTGAACCTTACATCTTCGTGATCACCAAAAAATTATCAGCACTAGAAAGTCACATATACGAGCAACATACCAGGTGTGATTAAAATCTGCTTCGTAGAACTTAAGATAGGGCGCTTACACTCATAGCGTGACGCAAAGAACTGGCGGACGAACAGACGGACCGAACGACGGACAACCAGATTCACCAGTCAAAAACATAATGCTCCTCCTGACCTTAGTCAGTTTCACGTATAACAAGACCAGAATCGAAAGGGTTAAATCATGGAATTTAATACTTCAAAATCACGTTGATAAAAACCAGAGCGACGGCCGAACAGACTGATTAGACAAAAGCATAATGCCACTGTTTACCTTAGTTTGGTCAGGTTATAATAAAACCCGAATGGAACCCAGAAACCTTTGGAACTTAATACATCATTACTCGGATGTGAAAAGAAAATAAATAATATCACTTATCGGCATCCAGTGGGAAAAGGGGGAACAGGGTTCTGCATGGCTCTCCTCTACTTCATTATCCTCTTGGACGTCGTTTGTTCGGCTACGACTTACGTCTTCTCGAATATCAGCACTAGAAATTTATACATAGTAGCTACATACCAGTTGTTATTAAAATCTATTTTAGATAAGGTTTTCACACTCATAGCTCGGTGCACACAACGACGGACAGACGGACAGAACAACCAACGAACAGATTCACCAGTCAAACACATAATGCCCCTCATAATCTTAGTCAGTTTCGGGTGTAATAAAACCCAAATCGAAACGTGAAAATCAAGGAATCAAATACTTCAAAATTCATGTTTAAAAAGAAATACCTTTTGGTTGTCCGCTGTTTTGTTGGCTTCTTCATGACTGAACGCTATTTGACTGCACTCCTCTCTGAACTGTCCTCGTAGCCCACGCTCTACTAGCTGACGAACTTCTCACGGAAGTCCGCTTTTTCTTGGCCCGCATCCACCTGGCTCGTGTGCTAGTGATCCCCATTCTCGCGGTTGGTACAGTCGAGCTTAGCAGTTTCGTGACCAATATCGTTTATTATGCAGAGTGGGGATTAGGGGCTATTGGGGACATGGCGAACCGGGTGGAAGAGTTGGGTGAGGTAGGGTCGAGAATGAAGAGTGAGAGGGAGGGAGGGTTATGAGAGTGCGGACTAGGACCAGTAGGGAGGGTGGGGATGTAGACGCAGAGACGCAGTGGAGAAGAGTACTGGGAGAGTAGAGGCGATGGCTTTTCAAAGAGCGGTGGCATCAATTAATTTATCTGTTTTTCTTCATTCTCTCAGTTTTCTACTCTCAATAATGATACTTACTGGCTGATTCCTTCTTCCAAATGACGTCACGTTTCTGTGCTTGGCTCTGCTCTGCACTGTAATTTTTCTTGGACGTCGTTTTGCTTGGCTGAACCTTACATCTTTGGAAACACCAAAACCTTATCACCTTATCAGCACTTGGTAAAATTTAGATATAGTGTTCCCACTCATAACGTGACGAGCAAGAAGACAGACAGACGGACAGAACGGCGTAAGGACAGACTGACTAGTCAAAAACGTAATGCCGTTCCTGACCTTAGTCTGCTTGGCTGTTTGTCTGTCCTCTGCCGTGTAATTTTCTTTGACTTCGTTTGCTCGGCTGAACCTTACATCGTCGGAAATACCAAAACCTAATCAGCACTAGAAAAATACATGTAGAAGCAACATACAAGGTTTGATTAAAATCTGCTGCGTAGAACTTTAGATACGGTGTTCACACTCATAGCGTGACGCACATAATGACGGACAGACAGGCAGAACGACGGACGAACAGATTGACCAGTCAAAAACATAATGCCCTTCCTGACCTAAGTCAGTTTCCTGTAAAACAAACTCGAATCGAATGGGAAAATCATGGAATTGAATACTTCAGTATTCACGTATGAAAAAAAACCTATTGGTTGTGCTCCGCTTCGCCGGCTTCTTCTTGACTAAACGCAATTTGTCTATTCTCCTTTCGGAACTGTCTTCGTAGTCCAGTCTCTACCAGTCCACGAATTTGTGACCCAAGCCCACCTTCTCTTGGCCAGCATCCTCCTGGCTCGCGTGCTAGCGATCCGCACTTTCGGGGATGGTAGTAGGGGGAAAACGACAGTTCTGGACCAGTCAATCATCGTGACGTCATGAAAAGCCAATGAAATCAATGAAGACAATGAAGTCCCGCCCACTTTCTATCTATCACCTGTCAATCATCGTGACGTCATGAATCACGTGACCAATGAAAAGCCAATGAAATCAATAGAGACAATGAAGCCCCGCCCACTTTCTGTCTATCACCTGTCAATCATCGTGACGTCATGAATCACATGACCAATGAAAAGCCAAGGAAATCAATGAAGACAATGAAGTCCCGCCCATTTTATGTCTATCACCTGTCATTTATCGTGACGTCATGAATCACGTGACCAAGGAAAAGGCAATGAAATCAATGGAGACAATGAAGCCCCACCCACATTCTGTCTATCATCAGTCAATCATCGTGACGTCACACCCCCTCATATCTATTTTTAGACTGGGGAAATTTTACAACATTTATTTTAAATAACTTTTAAAAAAAGTAGATAACTTTCGTTATGGTTGACCGATTTGCATGAAAATTTTACTTTTTGATTCAGATTTATGTCTAGTTTTGACATAACGTAATCGCAGGCTATTTGTGCAGGCAGCTGTATGATACTTGTGACATGACGCCATTTTAACTTTGTAAAAAGTGAAAAAGTGGGATTACTTTCGCTATAGTTGGTCGATTTGAATGAAAATTTCACCATTGGATTCAGTGTGATGTCTTAGTTTATATGGGGGACTATTTGCACAGGTGGCTGTAAGCACTTTGTAGGAGCACACCCCCCATTCAAAGATGTGTTCGAATGGCAAACCTATTCAAACATGTGTTCGAGTTATTTATTTATTATTTTTTTGGAACATATTACGTCATGTTATTATTTAGCAAGTTGTTTAACAATTGTTCAACATGTTGTTCAACATATTGAACATGTTCAACATATTGTTCAACATGTTTTTCAACATGTTGTTTAACATGTTGTTCAACATGTTGTTAAACATGTTCAACATATTCAACAACATGTTCAACATGTTCAACAGCATGTTCAATATGTTCAACAACATGTTGAACATGTTGAGCAAGTTGCACATGTTGTTGATCATGTTGAACATGTTGAATATGTTGTTGAACATGTTGAGCACGTTGAACATGTTGAACATGTTGAACATGTTGTTGAACATGTTGAACATGTTGTTGAACATGTTGAGCATGTTAAACATGTTGAACATGTTGTTGAACATGTTGAACATGTTGTTGAACATGTTGAACATGTTGTTGAACATGTTGAACATGTTGTTGAACATGTTGAACATGTTGCATATGTTGTTGAACATTTTGAACATGTTGAACATGTTGCTGAACATGTTGAACATGTTGTTGAACATGTTAATAATGTTGTTGAAGATGTTGAACATGTTGTTGAATATGTTGAACATGTTGAACAACATGTTAAACAACATGTTGAAAAACATATTGAACAATATGTTGAACATGTTCAACATATTGAACAAGATGTTGAACAATTGTTAAACAACTTGCTAAACAATACCATGATGTAATATGTTCCAAAAAAATAATAAATAAATAACTCGAACACATGTTTAAATAGGTTTGCCATTCGAACACATCTTTGAATGGGGGGTGTGCTCCTACAAAGTGCTTACAGCCACCTGTGCAAATAGTCCCCCATATAAACTAAGACGTCACACTGAATCCAATGGTGAAATTTTCATTCAAATCGACCAACTATAGCGAAAGTTATCCTACTTTTTCACTTTTTACAAAATTAAAATGGCAGCATGTCACAAGTATGCATACAGCCGCCTGCACAAATAGCCTGCGATTACGTTATGTCAAAACTAGACATAAATCTGAATCAAACAATAAAATTTTCATGCAAATCGGTCAACCATAAGGAAAGTTATCTACTTTTTTTAAAAGTTACTTAAAATAAATGTTGTAAAATTTCCCCAGTCTAAAAATAGATATGAGGGGTAGTGACGTCACGATGATTGACTGATGATAGACAAAAAGTGGGTGGGGCTTCATTGTCTCCATTGATTTCATTGCCTTTTCATTGGTCACGTGATTCATGACGTCACGATGACTGACAGGTGATAGACATAAAATGGGCGGGACTTCATTGTCTTCATTGATTTCATTGGCTTTTCATTGGTCATGTGATTCATGACGTCACGATGATTGACAGGTGATAGACAGAAAGTGGGTGGGGCTTCATTGCCTTCATTGATTTCATTGGCATTTCATTGGTCACGTGATTCATGACGTCACGATGATTGACTGGTCCAGAACTGTCGTTTTCCCCCTACTGCTGGTGCATTCGAGCCTGAAGAGTTTCGTAACCAATATCTGTATTAGAGGCTACTGGGGACAGGGGAAACCGACACGAACAGTTGTATGAGTAGGGGCGAGAATGAGGAGTGAGAGGGAAGCAGGGTGTACGAGTGTGGACTACGGCCAATGAGGAGAGTGGGGTAGTGGCTGGAGGAAGTGAGGAGGGAGTTGAGGGAGTAAGGAGCAGAATGGAAGAAGAGGTTGGGAGAGCAGTAATAGAAGAGAGAGGGAGTGGGGAGAGCACGGAGAGAGTGAGGGCGATGGCTGTTCAAAAGGCGGTGGCGTCTAGTGATTTCTCTGTTTTCCTTTCTTCTTTAGTTTACATTCTAGTCTCAATAATGATACTTACTGCCTGTTTGGTTCGTCCAAATGACGCCACACTTCTCTGCTTGGCTCTCCTCCGCCCTGTCCTTCTCTTTGTAGCTCTGTAAAGCTACATATAGAAGCTACACATCAGGTTTGATTCCGATCCGCTTGGTAGAACTTTAGATATGGTGTTTATAATCACAGCGTAATGCACAGAATGACGGGCAGACGGACAGAACGACGAACGGACAGACTGACGGGTCAAAAACATAATGTTCTCCCTGACCTTAGTCAGATCGGGGTATAATAAAACCCGAATCTAACCCGGAAAATCACGGAATGTAATACATCAATATTCCCATCTGAAAAAAAAACAGAACATTTGACTTATCACTATCCTCTAGAAGTAGAATTTTTAAAAATTGTTTACATACACACACAAACATACGACGGCTAGTCCACATGTGATGAAAATAGCCAACTGACGAGAATGGCCTGGAATGAACAATTTTTTTTTACCTGAGAGGGGGTTAGTTTTCGAGAGAGTGAAATCAATGCATATGAACTGGAATCACTTCAAATGTGTTAAATACATCACAGACGCTTTTTGGAATAAAACTTAAATTACACGTTGGTGTTTTAACAATATAAGGAGCAAGACATTACAATAATGTAATATCATTGAATTCTACTAATTTGTTGTTCCCGGGAGCACCTGACAGGTATCGACCAGCAAAAAATTGACCTGTTTCTCATCTAAAGGCCGGGTCATTAAAATCATAAAAATAAAACTTAAAATTTACAAACCTGGTCAAAAACAAAATATTGACTTTCCGTTCGGGTGCAAAAAAATTGGAAATGCAAATTATTACCCGGTTGACAGAATTAGCGGAGAAAGTGGTAATTTTAGAGCATATCATTATTTTGCTTAATACGTCAGCGCTCTGGCTCCCAAATCAAACATACTTTATGGATGAAAACCAAAAAATCCCTGGTCAAGGAAATTTTGGAAAATGGCAAAAGGTTCGCAGCTTGCCGGTGTAATGAAACGTTTTGACCCCCAAAGAAATCGACCCCCCGGTCGATTTGTTTTAAAACAAACAGACCCCCCCCCCCCCCCCCCAGTCGATTTGTTTTGGGAAAGCCCGCCCTAACAAACAGACCTCCCCTGTAATATAATGACCCCTCCAAATCTTTAAATATAAAATGGAAGTACAAAAGGTGCATATGGTTTTTAAAAACTATTTTAAGCATTTTCTACCTCTTGATGTAGAAAATTATTATTTTGAGCCTTTGAAATGCCATTATTGAGCTTGGACAGATTTTTTGGTGACTGTATGTTGGTGGTGTTGGAAGTGTTTTCGTGTTTGAAAATGTACATGTTAGTTACTAAATAAATTGTTATTCACGGATATAGTTTTTATTTCAGTTAAAGAAACTAATAAGGTTGCCATACTTGGAAAGAAATAAAGAAATCAACAAAAAATAAGAGGGTTAAAACATTTCAGGGGGGTCTGTTTGTTTTAAAACAAATCGACCGGGGGGTCTGTTTGTTTTAAAACAAATCGACCGGGAGTCGATTTATTTTGGGGGTCAAAACGTTTACTTACACCGGATCATTTAAAAACAATATAAACAAAAAGATCGCCGGTCGTGTCAAATTTTCTTTTTAAAATTCGCATTAGAAACAAGGTTTTTTAAATTTAACACCTTATACGACATAAACGCGTCTGGCATATAACCATTTATATACTTGTGTTCTTTTTTATTATCTTTTTAGGTTTTTATTGCTTAATACATGTATCCGTATCTGTATTAAATCTATTAAATTAAATTTTTAAGCTGAAATTAGTTTACTCTTCGAGCACAGTTATAAATGTGTTTTCTTCTCAGGACTCCTCAAGATGATGAACTCGCCACACTGGCAGTACATTATTTTTTCTCACGTCAGTTTTCAATAAATAGAACGCAAAAATTTAAGTGAGATAGATCACTCGACCTAGATTTCGGACGTTATAATGTGTTGCTATTTGGCCACTTCGTGACTATATGACTACGTTATAATATGCCCAAAATCGAAGCCGTGTAGTCTATAATACAAAATGTTTATCAACGTTGCACATATGAGTAAAAAATTAAAGACAACGCCTTTTTTTTGGGGGGGGGGTCTTACAAAAACATTTATTTTCCTCATGAATTTTGATTTATGTCTCAATCCCGATCTAGAATTCCCGTCAAGACAGCGACAGTCATAGTGTTGTCACCCTCCGTCAAAGTGCCCCCTGCCCCCAAAAGTCGAGTTCAAAGACTAATTGTAATTTAAATTCAATCATAATTAGGTCACTTTCTATTGTTGTAACAGGTTTTGATTTCTAAGTCAAAACCTGTTTGAAATCGAGGCTGTAAAAAAGAAAACCGTTTGATTTTTATTTTTATTTACACATGCCTCTTCCTCTGACACGAAACGAAATCTTGTACTTTCCTCACAGTCACTGTTGTCTTCAAACTTTGGATACTCATTTTCCGTGTCGTTTTCAAATATATTTGTGTCGATCAGGTCAAGAGAGCGGTCACTCTCGGGTTTATCATTAGTCCCCTCGGTATCGATTTGTAACAGAATTTTGTCCATTGAATAGTCACAATTTACATTTTTTGATTTGTTTCGATTTGTGATATAAAAATGTCCGTGGATTCAGCACTATCACTTTGATTTAGAACCTGTGTTAAGTCGCCATAAAAAACTGACAAAATCAGCACCATTTTCAATATCTTATGTATTATCCATTTTGTTGTTAGCCGTTTGGCCGCCTGTTAGAATAGTCGATGAAATTGATTCTACGTCAACTTTTTATAACGTGAAAGCAGCTTTTGATGTATTTCACACTTATTAATTGAAATAGCATTTGTCCAAAGTTTCCCACGTTACTACCAAAGGGAGGTTTTGACTGACCACTTCTTGCTTGGAGAAAGTTCCCTACTAATGATTGAAAAACGGTAAATAATTCGAACACAGGTTTTGACGAATAAGGTAAATAATGAGAACCAGGTTTTGACTGGTTTTTCAAAACCTAAGGGCGGAGCCCGCAGGTTTTGAAAATCCAGTCAAAACCTGTGTTCGAATTATTTACCGTTTTTCAATCATTAGTAGGGAACTTTCTCCAAGCAAGAAGTGGTCAGTCAAAACCTCCCTTTGTTTGCGTGCGGAACTTTGGTCAAATGCTCATTCAATTAATAAGTGTGAAATACATCAAAAGCTGCTTTCACGTTATAAAAAGTTGACGTAGAATCAATTTCATCGACTTTTCTAACAGGCGGCCAAACGGCTAACAACAAAATGGATAATACATAAGATATTGAAAATGGTGCTGATTTTGTCAGTTTTTTATGGCGACTTAACACAGGTTCTAAATCAAAGTGATAGTGCTGATTCCACGGACATTTTTATATCACAAATCGAAACAAATCAAGAAAATGTAAACTGTGACGATTCGATGGACAAAATTCTGTCACAAATCGATACCGAGGGGACTAATGATAAACCCGAGAGTGACCGCTCTCTTGACCTGATCGACACAAATATATTTGAAAACGACATGGAAAATGAGTATCCAAAGTTTGAAGGCAACAGTGACTGTGAGGAAAGTACAAGATTTCGTTTCGTGTCGGAGGAAGAGGCATGTGGAAATAAAAATAAAAATCAAACGGTTTTCTTTTTTACAGCCTCGATTTCAAACAGGTTTTGACTTAGAAATCAAAACCTGTTACAACAATAGAAAGTGACCTACTTATGATTGAATGAATTTTCAAAACCTGCGGGCTTCGCCCTTAGGTTTTGAAAAACCAGTCAAAACCTCGTTCTCATTATTTACCTTATTCGTAAAACCAGAGTTACGGTTTGATTGAATCAACGTCGCAACCTCAAGCCGATGTTGACAACCTTGGCATGTGTACTGGTAAGTTTCAGATGCCCCGTATAGCAAAACCTTCACAACTGAGAGGTAAGCTTGTACAGAAGGTGTTTGATGTGGATGGTAGTTTCCCTATTACAACTTGTACGGATACGAACGGCCAGTTGATATATTGATGCAAAATCCGGCCTTTAAAGATCTGTGTGTGTGTGTGTGTTTTTTTTTTTTGCTTGTTTGTTTTGATTGTTTTTTAATGTCGTAAATGTTTTTGATGCATTGTATTACTCACCTTTGTTACAGACATGGCGATATATCCTCTTTAATTGTGCATATCCTTTGTTACAGACATGGCGATATATCCTCTTTAATTATGCATATTTTGATGATATTTCCGTATCCTTTCTCCACAACACTGAAGACATTTTCTCCCCTGTTGTGCATACGGCTTTGGCGTAAATTGCAATTCCCTGATACTCTCTCGAGGTTGACCCTATTTACATTAATCAGCGATGGCATGGACATTCAGTACACACGGTTCGTACAACCTCATCGAAAGACAACAAGGTTGCCCATCACCAGATGGTTAGAAACAGCGCTCGACCAGTGACGCACAGACATATTTTCTCCAGAAAATGTATCCAGAATTTCATAGACGGCAAACTATTTCAACTTTACGCTGAAAGAGAACAGTTTTTTTCCCTGAAATACACGGTAAGTATGAACAGAAGTACCTGGTGTAGTTCGGATTATATTGCTGACTGGTGATTAAATAGTACACTGGAAAACAAAACATCCACAGATATCATTCAGACACCAGTCAAATATATAAGAGGCCAGCACGAGACCGTCTGTGGCCCAATGCATCAGGATGCTTTGATTTTCTTTTGCAGCCACGACAATTTTGAAAGGAAGATTTTTTAAACCTTTCTAGGACCAAAGAACAATGGTTTACTCCTAACTTTAAGAAACGGCGTCCCCCCTCCCGCCCCAACCCCTGACTGCGCACCATTGTGTATCAAGTTTGTTTTCTTTAAATGAGGCCCTAAAACACTTTTATACCCTGAAAATTCCTACTTTATTCGACAGCATATAAAAGACCTGGTTCAGAGCCTTTTTTAGAAAGAAGAATCTATGAAATTTGTGAAACAGGAACCCACTTCACCCCACCCCCACACCCCTACAACAAATGTGCGTAAACTGTAGCTTATGAATTTATAGGAGCATTGAGTGTATTTAAAGTGACCAGATTAGATTTTGCATCCACCCGATTTAAAAAAAAAAAAACCAACACAAGCATTGCACCCAGTATATTTGGCATATGCAAAAATTGTTAAACGCTTGCCCAAAAAATAAACTCAGCACATCAATTTCACTCTTCCAATGGCAATTTAAACGTTTCAATGGACGTTTTCGCTTTGATTCTCTTTCCGACAAGCCACTTTTGAAAGAAACACTACGCCGACACTATACAAAGCCGCTTTCCTTGTTTGAATTTCCATTTCCAGCCTTCACACAACATTAATTAGACGTCAGATAACCGACGACTATCCAACGTCGGAAGGTACACGTTGTTTCGATTTTCAGAAACAACCAAAACCCGACATTAATCCGACAACGGTTGCGATGCTTTTCCAGCTTTTATCCAACATCGCAGTGTTTATTGGATAAAAACACTTTTATGACCTGAAAATTTTCCCTTACAAAATCTAGTTCAAAACTTTTCTAGAAACAAGAACAGCTTTGCTATTAATCCCATGAATAATCAGCATCCCACAGGCCCCAGCCGCCCCCTCCTACATCCCAGAAAGCAGTTGTGCTTGACCCGTAGAGTTTATAATTTATAGGAGCACTGATAGTTTTTAAAATCACGCGGTAAGATTTTGCCATATGTATGCAATGTTTCTTTTTGTCTTGTAGTCGCCCTCTCTCTCTCAACCCCCTCCCTCTCTCTCTCTCTCTCTCTCTCTCTCTCTCTCTCTCTCTCTCTCTCTCTCTCTCTCTCTCCCTCTCTCTCTCTCTCTCTCTCTCTCTCTGTCTCTCTCTCTGTCTCTCTCTGTCTCTCTCTGTCTCTCTCTCTCTCTGTCTCTCTCTCTGTCTCTCTCTCTCTCTGTGTCTCTCTCTCTCTCTGTCTCTCTGTCTCTCTGTCTCTCTCTCTGTCTCTCTCTCTCTCTCTCTCTCTCTCTCTGTCTGTTCTCTCTCTCTCTCTCTCTCTCTCTCTCTCTCTCTCTCTCTCTCCATCTCTTCTCATATCGTAGTTATGACGTGTAAGTTATCCTCTATTATATAGTTTTGTTAGTCTTGGACCTTATGTTTCCCCGCTTTGCATCAATTGTAGCTTTACGTGTTGTTCATTCGAGAAAAGAAGCAGTGGAAAGTACAATTTATCCGAAAGTTTCTTCTGTTATTCAAGGCTAACTAAGCCCATCTGGCTTGATTGTGTGCTAGAGACGCGAATAACTTATTCGAACACGGATAGAAGCAGTCTCACGAGACTCTGTTTTAAATCATAAAAATGGAAACAAAGGCCAAAACAAAAAGCGAGGTGTACAACTTCACATTAAGAGCTACATATGTATAAAATTTAGTGGTCGTGGAGCAATGTCTGCAGAGGAGTGGTAAGGACAAAATGACAGATCACTGAGGTGAAAAGACAAGGCCTTTGACTTGGAAATAGTACATGCCAATGACACAGTACTTTGCCTTACAGAAGAAGCGCTTTGGTTTTACACTAGACTGCCTTTACAGCACCTTGACAGCCTGGAGTTATGCTTTAAAAACATAAATCGGCTATATTGTGGAAAGAGCAAAAAAAAAAACAAGAAAAAGAGCAACAAAGCTCAATGAACTGCTGTTATGTCACTTGGAATCGTTCTAAGAAAGGAATTCGCTAGTGACCAGGAACAAAATATTCAATCGAATTTAACAGAGGATCGATAATATTGTGACTGTTTAGTCAACAAACATTCACAAGTCATATGAATACCGAGATCATGCCCCTAATCTTACTACGACATAATCGGAAGATCCTTGTGGTCACAACTGCACTCAGATAAATATCACGCCTTAAACTTACAACAGGAAAAAAACTTACAAGACATAATTAACAAAAAGGTCTGATTTGAATTATTTAATTGGATTTTATTGTTTCGGTTTCATTTTTCAAGGTATTTACTCGTTTTGTTTAATTTTTATTTATTCTTTAATCAGTTTCATTATGAGAAACAGCCCTCCGCTGTTTTTATAAGCCTTATTGGAGTAAGAAAGACAGCGGAAAGATAGAGATTGGGTTTGCTTTTTTTCAACTGAGAGCGGGTATGTATAATGCGCGTTTTCCGCAAGCGCATTCCCTGATGCCACCAAGTTCATTTCTGTATGATTTTAGCTGAACCTGTTGTTGCCAGGTGCGGGCCGACTTTTGGTCCTTTTTTAAAACAGTGTCGTCTGTGTATTGCCTGAAATTTATAACTTAGCTAAGTGCCGTGTACTGCGACATACTCTATATGTTACAGTCTAATAATAATAATAAAAATAATAATAATATAATAATAATAACAATAATACTAGTAATAATAACAACAGCAACAATAACAACAACAACAATAATAATAATAATAACATAGACATCTGTATGCGTACATTGTAAACAGGTTTGAGCCCGATTATCTGAAAAATCGCTTATAAAAACCCAGTGTTAATATTGCAGGATTTTTCCTTTTGATCTCGGTCTATTGCCACAATGGATTAACCAGGATAAGTCAAATAACACTTAACAGCTCTTGACTCTTGTCATTGTTTACATAAAGGGCGAGTCCAAAGCAGGCATGTCAGGTAAACGTGAACAGCCCAGTAGGCACTGCGACGCTACAACAACGTTGGATAGACATCGCATCCGACGTCGTATCAACGTCGAATTTTGGCTGCTCATGGAAGTCGAAACAGCTAGATAGATGTTGCTTAACCGATCAACGTCTTCTTAACATTGTGTCAAAGACGTTGATCATACAAAGATCTATGGCGGCCGACTACAACAAAATTACTAGCCTGATTCAATGTAGCTGTTTGGTCGGATCGACGTCGCATTCTCGAATGGGCGTTGGATCGACATCGGAATGTTAATTGACAGGTGATAATTGGTAAAAAAATGAAACTACAAATTGAGTAGAGGAATATGCAATGAGCTTTAGGCGTTTTAACACGTTTGATGTATTGGCTTCCATCAACCATAGAAAGGTAGAAATCCGGGACTGATAGAAATTAAATGAGTTCGTATAATTTACATTATTCGGTTCGAAAAATAATATTACTGGAAGGATAACTGGGCGGTTGTTGAATTTCCCATAGACGTTCTCTCAACATTGGTTGGGCCCCGTTGGGTCAACGTTGGGGTTTTGGTTCAAAACAACGCCTTCTTTCCTTTTTCTCGACCTGGATAGGCGTCGATTATGGGATATCTAATCAAGACTGAGAAAGGTTGCAAATGGAAGTCGAAGCAACCTTCTATTAATCCGGAATCGAAATATAAATGGTGACAAACATAAGGTCACCCCTCCGTCAAAGTGCGGCTACTCTTGGATCATCCGATCACACAAAATATTTTTCAAATCAGGCGGAAAAATATTCCTACATGCTACCTCCTCATAGGAACTATTTATCGAAGTGACCCCGGTGTCTGTACAGCGTCGATTTTTCTTTGTCTATTTAATGTTGCAGAAAAACGAAAAAGACAACAACTTTGAAGATTGAATTTTTAGAGAGATAGAGATATCAATGAACTGATAGATAGATAGATAGATAGATAGATAGATAGATAGATAGATAGATAGATAGATAGATAGATAGATAGATAGATAGATAGATAGATAGATAGATAGATAGATAGATAGATAGATAGATAGATAGATAGATAGATAGATAGATAGATAGATAGATAGATAGATAGATAGATAGATAGAATGGGAGAGAGATAAAGAGAGTAACCAGGAGGTTTTAGGGCCCAGTATACCAGTAGCTCTCAAGAAAGTTGATGTTTCGTTAGGAAAACTCAAGGCTGTTCTCCTGTTGTCTTCAATTAATTTAGATATTAAGATCAATAATTTTCTTTCAATTTGTAGATGGCGGCTAAATTGACAAAGGCACAAATATTGGGTATGTTCTTTGCCATGCAATTGAAAAAAATCCTTAATAAAATAACAAATCTACAGATTTTCATGAGCACTTTATAAGGAGATTTTTATCATATACCTGTTAATATGTTGAAAAGTAAAGACAGGTGTTACAGTTTTATATTTCATTTTCTATTCTCAACCGATAGTGTTTAATTATAAATCATATATACAGTAGATGAAGAGAAATTTAGCAAAACGAAACTTCAATGTTATTTAATTTTTTGCTAGTGATAATGCAGCAACGCGATACTCTCTGGCTTTTTTTTTCAGAAATAAAAAAGGCATTTGACGCGTTTGACATAAATCACGACGGAACAATAACCGCAATGGAATTTGGTGAAGTCTTGAAATCTAAAGGAATCGTGGTGACCCCAAAAGAAATGAGACAGATGATTGGAGAAGTAGATCTCGATGGTAGATAACACCACCTGTGGCTATCTATAAAGTACATACGCACCGAGGGGAAAAGCTACAGCTAATGAACGATGTCATACTTTTGATTATGAAGTGGGAAAGGGTAAAGCAATCTGGAAATTGTTGCGTGCATACTTTATGGATAATGGCTCCTTTGAATAACCTTGACTTGCACAGTAATTTAAAACATTCCAACGCCAATCTAACGTTAGTTAGTTCTGGCCCGGGGAAGGGGTGGGGGTTAGGGGAGAAACAGGGTAATTTTGAAGTCAGGCGCGGTCGGCGCAGCCACAGATAAACGTCTTACCAACGTCTTTGACACGACTTTGAACAGACGTGTGATAAGTAATGTTGTTTAGAGGTTCATGATGTATGAAACGGTAATTATTGCATTCGTGTGAGAAAAAATGGAACCATGGTAACAGATGAAACATAATTATGTAACGGTCAGGTGTACTCTAAGTCACGACTAATTTTGATCCCTTGAAAATGTTGTCCTTTACCGTTGCGCCTTACAGTATTGTTTGAAGCTGTTTGCTTCTTATTGTTGCCATAATACCACTGAAATACTCTGTTCAAAGGTAATGGGGAAATTGATGAAGATGAATTCATATCAATGATGGCTAAATACATAAAGACAAAAACACTTAATTATGAGGAGGAAGATTATATCAGGCAACAATTTGAGCGTAAGTTACTCTTTCTTCTCACACTCTGTATAATGACATTGGGACTGCCGAGGACTGTTTCGTTTCGCCAAAAAAAGTTTATATCTAACTCGGGATACATAGAAAAGATAATGCGAGCTGTTCCACCTGCTCGGGGAGAGAATTTTCAGATATGAAGATCCTGTGGGAGAAGAATAGGGGAAAGGCGAAGAGGCGGTACTTTCTAACTTGGTCTTTCGAAACTATTTCCTTCCAAGCTCGTAATACCTGAATTGTTAAAATCTTTTTATAATATATAACAAAGATAATTTATAAAAAGTGCTAAAGCATTTCAAGAAAATTAGACGTCTTTTAATATAGATTTATGCTGGGAACTCCCCCTTCCTTTCTCCCATGAAACGCTTTTGATTTCTTGACTTGCCGAGAACTAGACCGCCATCTCTCAGTACGTTTGCTAACTTACAGAGTTTGATAAGGACCACAACGGTTACATTGACGCCAATGAACTGATATTGACGATGCAGCATTTCGGAGTGACGATAACCCAAGCTGATGCCCGAGGTATGATCGCCATGGCGGACTCCGACGGCAACGGCCAGATTGACTTTGACGGTGAGTTGTCAGATTTCGTACTCCATATTTCACTTTTCATAATTTCTATTTCTTATTTCATTTTACCAGTTTCCTACTATTTCATATTTTCCATTTTTAGAAGGGGCAGGGAAGGAGGCAGTTTGCATTAAAAGATAATTAAATAAGAAAAAATACGCAAAAATGTAAGAAATAGCAATTTGTAAATCACCATGGGGCTTTATGACGTGATGTATAGTGTCGTTTGTATCTATTATAAGGCTCTTGAAACCAATCCAGCAGCTTCTTTCGCATCTGTGATTCAAATGCATTTTGAAGTTGTTGATCAAAACCACACAACTATACCTTGTTAGGCAATTAACCCGAAAAGAAATTCGAAAAGAAATTTGTAGTAACTTTGTTGTCTTTTTTTTAAATTAAAACCTATTCAAGCACAAAAAACTGCGCTGTAAAACCACAACAACAAATAACAATTGTATTTCAGAGTTCCATAAATTACTAGTGCAGTTTATGGAGGAAGATAGACTAGGATCTGGTTGAGGAAGTGAAGATCTACAGCCTAGAATGTTCAGTCATTTTTACTCATTCTAATACCAGAACGTCTTGCCGATAGGCGTATGAAAACTGCTGAATGTCGAGAGTGCTGCTCCTTATCTCTCAAGCCCAATCCAGCCTTTAAAAACAAAGGATATAGCTTTGTAATGTATTTAATAATTTAAAAAAAAAACTTATTTTAAAATTCTACGTTTGGCATAAATAGTAAAATTGACTTAAAAATTTAAAAAATATATTTTCCTTGCTTTGCCAGTCGGTCATGAAATGCGAAGAAAATTCCTGACAGTCCAGATCAACTGTGAACAGTTGTGTATGTAGAATAAAAAGTTTGCTTATTTTTCTACAATAAAATGTTGAAACGAAATGATAATCTCCTACGACAGACAACTCTCTAAGAAACAATACTTTTCTTGTCAGTTTTGTTTAATAAAGGATTACAATAAACAGGTTGTATTCACAACATTGCGCATGCGTAGTTACTTCTCAATGTGTTTCTATTTTTACCGAAACCCCCCGGCCCTAACCTCCCCCGTCAAAACCCCCTCGACTAAAACCCCCCGACGGCCTAAACCCCCCGACCCAAAGTCCCCCCGGTTCTCAGGTCTATTTTATATTTTGTAATTGCGATACATCCACGTTGTTAATTACACTTCGAATGCCCATTGAAGAGACCACACGGCGTTTAAAATTGCAATTTCCAAACCACTGAAGGAATTGATCATCACTATAAAGGAAACTTCATACATCCACTGATGAAAGCACTCAGTTTTTGAAATTGCAATTGCTCTTACGATTGATGAGTGTGTACACATTAGAATTGCAATTCATATGCCGGTTGCAAGATCAGTCGAGTTTACAAATTACAATTTCTCTTGCGGTAGATGTGACTTATATTTAGGGTAATGGGTAATGGGTAATTTAGTGACCCAGATTGCTGTGAAAAATCATGCTACCATCATGGAATACATCACATCTGCTAAAGGGAATCCAAAGATATTGTACCAAGGGCATTTGCACGTAAAGAAAAAAAATCTAGCAAATGGCTATGTTTCGTACGAGTGCGAAAAGAGGCGCCATAACAAATTATCATTACACATTTTCTTTGAGAACGGGGGGTTTTGGGTCGGGGGTTTAGGCCGCCGGGGGGTTTTAGTCGGGGGGGGTTGACGGGGGGGGTGGTTAGACCCGGAGGGAGTTTCGGTCGGGGGGGGGGGGGGTTGGGCCTAGACTCGCCTAAAACTAAGAAGAAAACCTTTTTTCTCCCAAGGTGCGATTTCTAAGTTCTACCAGATTTATAGTCAGAAATTTACTTTCTATACCATTAAATCCGTGATGTCGTCATTTCCATAGTCTTTCGTGTTTTGATTCCTCTTGAAAGCTGGGATTTCACTGTTCAAAATCAAATGTATAGAGTCTGGTTAAGTGACATGTGAAACAAAGCTGTTTTGTTTATTATTTATTCAGTAATTATCACGATTATTGCGATAAATGCGGTTGATCCATGGTTCTGTGTAGTGGATTTGTATGCTCGTATTCAGGTTTTTCTGACGAAGAGCCTTGTAGTGATCTCGAATATATTTTTTCAAGGGGGATGCGAAATGTTCAGAAGCGTAATTTTTGTTTCAAACATTTTGGGGGTCTGGATCTCCGAATAATTTTTTAATTGAGATGCTCGAGAAAATGGAATGCCAAATGCTCCAGACAGCGACTCTTGCAGGCAGGTCACCAGGGTGGATAGGAAAGGATCTAGCATTTTCAAAACGAAGAGGTCGAAGCTGGGCTTTAACTCGTAGACGGATGTATGAAGTAAAAGAATAACTAATTCTAACCTGGATTGAAGGGCACGATTTTGTTTGGGCTTTTGGAGTTTGAAGGATAACCAAAAATTGAGACTAAAACAAGAATAGCTATGAATATTGTGACCAGATTTTCAATACACATAAGTGTATTTACAAATAACGAAACTTGGCAAAAACGTTTTATATTCTGCACCTATACACAAATGTAAAGAATCTACTCTGAACGAACACGTATGGGCATGGTTTGGAGAGATTACTGCAGAGATTCGGATAACAAAAAACCCATTCCTATTGCCTAGACTTAGAAATACGTATTTTGAAAGTCAAATGCGTCAGGAAACTAAAAAAAAAACAAAGCACAACGCTAGGATTTAAATTTAAGAACAGAAAAAGAGAGAAATAAAGAAGTACAAAAAAAGAAAGAAAAAGAAAACTGGATAAAATGTTGAGCGATGAAAATATGAGCAGTTTTACTAGCCGCAGGGACAGTTTCCAAAGATGAGGTCGTTGATTGGCTGGGGGTTGGGAATATATCAAAACCATTGTTTGGCTTGATGTTAAATTTTGTTAAGATAATGCCATTTTTAAATTCCACTCTGGCATTTTCGCTGCAGTTGTGAACAAAATGTCATGCGAAAATGTGAAATCATGTGTAAAACTGAGCGAGATGCAATGTGCTTTGAGTGAACAGGAGGAAAGTTATTAGATGTTTCAATAAAAATTGAGAATTTGACGAGTGGTTATCACAAGTCGGGCATTTTAATAGTGAACATAGTGCACATTTTTTAAACAAGCTTGTCGCTACTAGTAACAGAAGCCCACCGAGAGAAGGCGGCACAGGTCGGTAACACTAACTACACTGTCTGCAGATTTCTAGGTAGACTTCGGTTGATTGAAAACAAAAACACTCTCTCAGAGAATGCAATTAGAAAGTGACTTAAAACTCACGCAGAGAAGACAAATGCTCAGCGGAATGACCAGCCTAAGTGTACATAGGAATACTACTTGGTCAAGAGGGAAGTACAGGGGCGTAGTCAAAAGTACAGTTTTGAAATGAAAACTTAAATGTACTAAATATATAAGTAGGCAATGTGTTGTCAACGAGTGCTTCATCTGTTGTGCATAATACCTTTTTACTGAACAGACGCACGGGGGATTCCGCAAAAATAATATTCATATAAGAGCGGAATTACTTTTTAAAATATCCGTCCGCTCTGTGTTTATGCATAACCGTTATTCGAACCACCCAGAGTGTCATTAGGCTTATTACGTATATTTCAGGGTTTTCTACGACTCTCCTTTCAGTCTACGTGATGTATTGGGCCCATCAAATCATTCAGTAATTAATTAGTCTTGTTGGAATTAACGTAGTCACAGATTCTGCCACATTATTGAGCTGGATTGACAGCGACGAATTACTTAAATTGAATAATTTGTGCTGTTTATTTAAAGTGCATGTAAAGCGAATTAAATTGTGTGTATGTATTTATGAATCTGTATTTTTATACCTGTTCCTTTCTGACTAGTCCGTGTGTCTGCTTGGTGTACGCACTGCCACAGTGAAACGATGAACTGTTCGGCACACTAACGATAGTTTGAACCATCCAAGAGCAGCCTGTGTTGTGGATGATCATGTTGTCAAACTTTTATACACTCTCAGCGTGTTTTGTTGTTCAGCGCGCTTTCCACAGCGCGGTTTGTGATTCAGCGCTTTTCCACTTTGTGATTCAGTGCATGTGCATTTAGTAAGGCAGTTGCGTGCATTTATTCCATGTTTGTGTGTTCAGGTAAAATGTAAAAGCAAAAAAGAAAAAGGTTAAAAACAATAACGTAATTAAAACTGAGACTACAAAAACGTTTGGTTCATTTTATGTCATTGATAGGCCTATGTCTGGAAAATTGGCATTAAACTCAGAAAAAATAGAAGATCGAATAGAAAACGTCCGAAAACAACGTCTTTTTCACATCCGCCAAAAGACGTCTTTTTGTTGCAAAAATCGACTTTTTATAGACTTTGTAAAGATGTCCAAAACGACGTCTCTTTACACTACGGGTTTTTACGTCTTAAGATGACATCCTTCTTACGTTTCAAAAATGTCTGCTTTTATTGCAAAATCGATCTTTCTCGGAGTCATTAAGGCGCTGTGTTGGTCCAAAAATTACGTCTTAAAGACATAATAAAGACGTCATTTTGCCGGCTGGGTATTCGACAGTTTTTGCGAATCGCCAAAAAGTAATAGCCTATTGTGTCGATAACAAAAAAGTAATAGCCAGGTGGACATATGTAGCACTAGCTTCCATCAAAATTTTAGAACGTTTCCATATAAATCCCAGGAGATACGTTTTCATGAAAAATTGAATTTCGGCTAATATTTCTACCAACTTCAGGCGAATCACGAATAAAAGCAATAGCCTGCCACCTTTAATCAGAAAACCAAGAGATTAAGGCCAAACCTAGAACCAGTTGCGTTTTCAATTATGATTTTGGAGAATCACAAAAAGTCATAGCCAGATAGTACTAATTTCTGCTTCCGTAATTCACAATTTTAAGAAGGTAAGATTATATCCCTAGCATTAGTACGATCATAGTTCAAATTCTTTCTTCGTCAATATTTGCACCATGTTTTCTGAATTACGAAAAAGTAGCAATAAGCAGGTTAGTACCAATGACCGATAAATTTTTTCTCATTTTTTTTGTTTTCGTTATTTTTAGAAGAGAATGTCTGTTAGCAAACTTGAAAACTACAATAAATGGGTTGAAAAACTGCAGCGGACCCACAAGTCGAAAATAGAATCACATTGCCGGTTGTCAGTTCCCTCACCCATTTTTCGGAAAAAAAAGAGTCTTGCCCCAGTTCAAGGCTTTTTACTAGAATAACAAAACATTGTGCTTACTGGTGCAGTTTCTCTCTCTCTCTCTCTCTCTCTCTCTCTCTCTCTCTCTCTCTCTCTCTCTCTCTCTCTCTCTCTCTCTCTCTCTCTCTCTCTCTCTCTCTCTCTCTCTCTCTCTCTCTCTTTCAATGTTTTACATTTTGGAATGAACGTCAGTCCATCTGATTCAAATAAGACACTTCTTACATCTATGTCCTAGGTACCACTCTACACTTGTGGGGAATATATTCATCCAAAATAATAAAAATCTACACGCTATAAATTTTATTTCTTCATTAAAATGGCCTGGCGATAATTTCTATTGTCGGGCAACATATATATTTTACACATTTTAGTTGCTATTTATTCGTAATCTTTTACTTTGCTTACCATAATTTTTCTTGCAATATAATTAGACGTAATCTCTATCTTTTAAGATCTCGTAATAATATACTTGTATTCCATATTGGTAATATTAGCTAATGAATATGTCCTAAGTGTTATCTTTTAATTTCCACTTTCAATTAAGGCTACAATTTACACCCTAGATTTGTTAATGTTTCAGAAGGGATATCCCGACATAACGCTCGACGACATAGCGTTCAACGACATAATGCCCGGCAACATAACGACATATCGTACGAAAAAAGTAAAGTGAGCGATATTTGGACCGATTTTTTTGCTCCCCTTCTTTGCTTTAATATATTGCTCGAAACTTCAATTAGCGTCACTCTTTTGTTGAGATTTTCCACATTTTAAATTTACTATGATTTATCCGGAAAGAAAATTAAATAAAAATCAGTCCAAATTTCACACCCTGCACTTTTCTCGAACGTTATGTCGTTAGGCGTTATGTCGTCGGACCTTATGTCATGAATTCGTGGGAAGGATTACGGCAGGAGGCTTCTGAAAGCAGGCTTCAAGTCAGACGTTGCACCTCCTGGTTAAATAGTGCAAAATTTGCTAAAGGAAAATCCATTCCATATATTTAGGACTGGAAATACGCGTGCTCTTACACTTTTGTAATGAACGCAATTTTGCTCGTCATATTTCCAAGCTTTGTGATGACATTCCTCTTCTTTAGGTTTCTGAGCGGGCTTCGAGGTGTTACGCCAGCAGCATCGAAGCATTTATTCCTAAAAACATTGTCTTTATTCTACAGATCTTGGTTAGTGTTGACTTTTTAGTAGCTATATTGCAATTACTATAGTAGGCAATTATTCCATCTTTTCTCTATCCTAGTCTTAAAACAGCATTCCAAACTGGAATTCATTAAAGAAGCAATTTTCTCCATTTAATGCTACTCCCTCTCCACGTAGGTGCATAGTAAAAGAAGTGGGTAAGTTCGAAACAAAGAGCCTAAAGGGCCAAAGGGCAGGGATCAGGGCATAGCAGCTATGTTCATACCTATCACTTTCGTCTGTCTCTGTTGACAGACGGAATGCCGACACGGCATTCTCCCTTGTTCTTTTGAAATCAGCGCCGCTTCATTCTCTGTGTTGATCTCTGTGATCTTGGCGTATATCATATGATCGTCAAGCGCTTTGCTGTCATGTAACTCATTTCTTACATAATTTGCTTAATTGCGTGCATTTTTGGGAGTGACTCAATAACATTCGCGTCAACCATGACGCGTGCAATCATTAGCGAAGAACTGTGTTTTCTAATCTGGGGGCGTGTCTCAGCCGCCTAGAAGAATCCCCGCTAAAGTGCATTCGAAACACGTGTAAAAATAAAGCTATAGGATTTGAATTAAATGTAAAACGCTTCTCGCTCGACGCAGTATACAGATGTGACTCCATTGACAACACACGGTTGTCTCAGAATATGGCAAAAGCACTCCAGATCCGCTTAAAACCAACCTAGATATTACAGCAGGCGTCTATTGTACTGAATCGCAAAACTAATTTCTTCTGCTATATTGACGTGCGATTCCGCGCCAAGTCATAAAAGTCTAAAGTGCCATATATTGCATCTGCTTTTGGCCGATTTTATACTCTGTGTACAACTAGAACTCTAATGTACAACGTCATAATGCTTGAAATGTGTTTGTTATTGTTGAAATTGTTATGTAGAAAACATAATTAAAATATCGCCAAAATGTGTCACGTTTGTTCTCATTCTCGCCTACAGACCCTCCTTAAAATGCTCTAAGCCTTTTCGTATCGATCTTTCTATTTATCTGTCTAGATATCTATCTATTTGTCTGTCTGTCTTTCTAACTATCTATTCTAGTCTATTACCCTATCTCTTTTTCTTTCTCACTTCTGTCTCTCTCTGTCTCTCTGACTCTCTCTCTCTCTCTCTCTCTCTCTCTCTCTCTTTCTCTCTCTCTCTCTCTCTCTCTCTCTCTCTCTCTCTCTCTCTCTCTCTGTCTTTCTCTCAAATGATATTGATTCTATTATAAAACGGAAGACTGGATTATAAAAAATGCCTACTTCAATCGAAGTTTCTGTTTTTTGCATTGCATAATATCTTTGTTTATCTCGTTACATTTCGCCTTAAAGACTTGATATAGCCCACTACTACCATTTTAAGTGTGTGACATGATGCATCTTGCATTGATTTTATCTTACTGTCTTTCATGTGATAACGCTGAGATGAAGACTGCATATATAATTATTAAACTTAGGTAATTCATGCCACAGTTATCATGGACGCTTCTGTGAAAGTCTTCTGCGTTTTTCTCCTGATGATTGGCGACTCGGTGCATGTAAGTACATATGCTTATAACAGCTAAAACCTAATAACTATACTTTCAGAGTTGACCGTATTTAATGTTTTGTATTATTTCAAGTCAGTAACATTCGGATATTTATTGCAATGATTATTTGGTATTGTGAAGCCATTTCGAGATTTGTTGGCCTTTGTATCTGAGAGGACAGTACATTTTGACTACTTCGCTTGTGCGTACTGATAAAAATAGGATATTTTTATATTTTCTTGCATCTTTGACTTGCTTTTTTACCGTAACAGATGAAAAAGTGTACAAGCTTACCAATAAACATTTTTGGTAAATAACATTACACATCGCTGTTTCTTGAACGCACACACCTCTGTTCTTCGCCATTCCTGGGTCACAGCAGGTTACGCAAGCGATGGAATATCATTACCATTTTAAAATATATTTGATAATATTTAAGCATACACAGCAATGTTTCAGGGCAATGTCGTTGGTTATGATCAGTTGATTTCGGAGAAATTGAAAGAGGTGTACAAAGACATGGCCGATATACGCCATCAACTTCATGACCAGCTGGTTATGAACACCCAACTCCAAAACGACAACCTACAGCAACAAGAAGAAATCAAAAGATTGAAGGAACAGGTCGAAATAGTAAGCAAAAGGCAAGGGAACGTTGGTAAGCTACACGGTCATATTAGCTCCTGTATTTAATAAACAAACACGATGTTTGCATTTATTTTTTGGTTATACGGGTGAAAGTGGAACTCTGTTTCCGAATTGTAAACAGTGAAAATAGTAAAATAGTCAAAATAGTAAAAGGCTCAGAAAACGTATTTTTAATGTTATAGATGAGCCAGTGGGGTTTACAGCTTATGCAGAAGAAAATGCTAATTTTGATGAAGGGTCGACTGTTGTATTCGACCAGGTAGTAACAAACTTTGGAGATTTTTATAAACCGGATACCAGTACATTCGTCTGTCCTTACCACGGTGTGTACGTCTTCAGTGTGAACTTCATGGCCCCAGAAGGTGTATCCATGCACATTCGTTTGGAGAAAGACGGCGTGCATTTAGTGGACGCTTGGGCAGACAACGATGTCGCGGAATATAACCACGCCGGCGCTATGGTAGTCACGGACTGTAACTTAGCGCAGCAAGTATACGCCAAAAGTACTTACGCAGGCACACTTTATGGCAATCAGAGACGTTCACATTTTACTGGATTTTTGCTTTATCAGTATCCATAACTGAGTATTAAGTAGATAGTCAAAAACAACCAAACTGGTTTATGGTTAATATGCGCTTGACAAAAATCCTGGATTTTCTTATAAGCTGTTGCTAATTATTAACGAATGCACATGTTTTGTGGCTCTTTAAGTACAGTTTCCAATTCAATTTTGATAACCATTTTCAAAGATCGAAAGACAATGCAAAAATATGCTATTCTTGAAATCACAAAAAAGTAGAGAAAAGCTTTAAAAAGGTAGAATTGAGTAAAACTATTTTTTACAAATTTTAGAAATAAGCGATAACGACTCGTGTGTGCGAATAATTGTGAGACGTTAAAAAGAGCCCGTTTCAAAGAAAGTCTGAATTAAAATTAGCTGTCGTTTTATGTTACCCGTGTCATTATTTTTTTCAAGTGAATAATAGTTGAATGAAGAAATGAAATAGTTTACTATATTTCGCTCTGCAATTAGCGATTAATACAAAAACATATTTTGTCTTCTATGAGTCATGTAAGACTGGCCTGAATGATTGATCAAAAGTTTTTTCTACGATTTCCAGACTTGAATAAACACAAAAATTATCTAAAAATCTCCACATTTCAAGTACGTTTCAGCCTGCAGATCCACACAATGCGCGCCTCACATTATTTATCAGCCAATGAACGTTCCCGAATAACAAACAAGGACTGTCCTTTGCTGTAATTAGGGGATTTTATTTACCAACAAAATCCTTATAATTACCTGAAGGGTATTGGAAACTGGAAACCATTAAATAAACTTTGTCTTGATTTTGGCTGGATTTTATTCACAACGCTTTTCCGCATTAATATACACAATACAAAGAGACATGATTTAAAATATCCACATTTTAAGTACGTTCTTTTCTATATAAACGACTAAAACACAAAATAACTTCTTTCCCATTTAGCAAGTTCTTTTACAATTTAAGAGACAATGATTATGCAATTATAGTCCGAAGTTAGGCTGTATCTTGAGGTGGAATAATTCAAATTAAAAGAAAGCGAATTATGACCGTTTTTGAAAATTTATTGCTCATAAAAATGAGTCTTACCATCTTATTGTTTTTATCTGCACAGTTTTAATATCGAATAGTTTCGCGTAATTTCTGGCCAGTGATCTTAGTAATCATAAAGCTTTTAGGGTAATCAAAATTACTTTCATTCAATTTAAACTTTTGTTGCGATTGATATGTACTATTATGCAGTGTTTGTTTAATGTCCTAACCCAAAGCAAACACTCGAGGATTGCTTCATATAATCAGAAAATCGCACTTTAGTCAAAGCTTTTTAAGGAATGTCTGAAAGCTGGTGTTATTTATCGATTCCGTGATAAATCTAACCAAGTGTGTTCGCCTAGTTGAGTAATTTGAACAAACACCAATGCCCCATTTAAAACCTCGAATCTGATTCAAATTCGGAACCTTGGGATAACAAAACCAATGCTCTATCCATCCCCAATTGATGTTTGTTTATCTCAGCAACTGTAAAACGTGACCTTTTTTCCTATTTACTCGGTGTTATTATTGAGCTGGATTTCCGTAATAAGTGGAATGACTGGAAGAGGTACATTTAAGGTTGCGTCGCCGGCTTAGCCAGATGACAACATCATATCTTGTAATTTAGTTGTGATTGGTATGTGTCTGATCACCGTGGCTTGTCAGTCGTAACAAGACTGCTATGTTCGTTGCGTTTTATCAGCTCCTTTGACTCAGTGTTGAACATGCTTTAGATACAAAGTTGTTTTTTCGTTGAATAGGCATTGGATAAGAAGGTTCTTTTTCGTCGTTACTAAGCACGCTTTCTTTGATATCTAATCAGGGTCTTTGGTGTAGTGTTTGGAAAATCTATGACAGAGAGACGGACAGAAAATCAGCCTATTACATATGTCGGAGCCACAACCAAACAACAACCGCATGAATTGTCATTCAACAGACACTAAGCCATAACCGGTCGCTCAAAAGCTTGTAATGACTAAAAATTAGCATGTCATTTGCGCAAAAGCTTATTTTCACCTTCATCTAAAAGCACTATTAAAACTGACGTCATTTATATCCCGATTTTGGGGGTGACCCATGGAAGGGAAAACTGTGACGGGTGCTACTATTACACTTTGTGTGAATATTGCTGTGAAGACATCTGTTCCATACTGTTTCGACCTCCATTTGCAACTCGTTCGGAAGGTTGATTGGACATAGAATAATTGATGTCAGTGTATTAAACAATATTTTAGAAACGTAAATAGAAAGCACACTTTCCAAAGACAACCGTAATAATCTTAACCGTAAGTGAAGTGATAATTTATCAGGTTTACCATAGAAAGTATCAATGGATGTTGGACAGTGTACCCTGGCGTGACAGCAAAGACATTGGAAGAAACCTAGCAATTTTGATCAAAAAATAGATTTGATAGATGACATCACAAGCAGCATGGCTAAAAAAAGCAACTAAACCGGATCTGTGGGATAAACAACATTGTTCGTATTGTCTTAAAGCTATCGAACGAAGAAGAAGAAGCAGAAAAAGAAGAAGCGAAACAGAGGAAGAAGGAGATAGATCGACATTATGTATCATTTTAAATTCAATTATTATTTGGGTATAGAGTTTTCAATTCTGAACCGCTAATAGATGAATTTATTTCGTGCAGGATTATATAAACAAATCAATTGCTTCTGTGGGAGGAAGAACTATAAATGTAGCTTTTAAAACCAAGCAAGGGATACGCGAGAAAGTAAGGTCCTGAGTTGGGTTTGAACTCACGACACCTTGCTTCTCAAATGAGAACGCTAATCAAACCGGTACGTGGAACGAAAGCACGTCTCTAGATCTTACGATTAGCGAACGAAAGTCAAGAAGTAGCAATTGAAACTTTTTTTGCTACTATCTGGACCAGTTTAGGCCGACCTTCAAATATCAAAACGCGCTATGTTTAAACGTAACAGAGAGATCTCTTGTTTTATAACAAGGAGCCACAAGTGATAGAAATAGCCGCCGTCAGTGATCGGCTGGGCTAAAATAAAGCATCCACCCCTTATTTTAGAAGATGCGGAGCAATAATATATTTTCCAAACCCAAACCTAATAATCATGAGCATAACCCAAACTGAAGTGACAATTTACCAATGTATCAATGAAGATGAACAAAAGTGATTGAAGGATAGTAAAAAATGCGACAAATATCATCAGTTTCTGGAAAAAAGGAGCATAAAATTAATCGAATACACAACATTTAGAAACAGAAATAGATGGCACATTTTCCAAAAGCCAACCCTAAAATAACTGACACTAAAGTACCATTTACCAATGTCTCAATGGAAAGCGAATAAAAGCGATTGAATAATAGTGACAAATGTGTAAAATATCATGATCATGTCTGGAAACAGGATCATAAACTATCTGCATTGCACCCTGTTTAGAAACAGAAATCTACAGCAAAGGTTTCAAAGATAGCTCTAATAACCCTAACCCCGAATTAGCAGTTGTTATTGACGCTTAATACAATCAAGCGATTTAATCTTACCTGTATACTTGATGATACTTGATGATACTTGGTGATACTTTGCAAAAGTGTGAGGCGGAACACTATAAGAAATCATAGGGGATGAAGGGGGAGGTAGATTACCTGGATTATCAACACTGGATCATTTGCAGTGGTGCAAATACCCACTTCATTTAGTAAAATGCCTAACACGAAGAAAGATCTTTGGTAGGGACCACTCGATAATCGCCTGTAGCAGATGGAAGAGTCAGTGCAAATAAGTAAATAAACGGATTTTGAGTCAACGTTGGAATACTGTGATCGAATGGACAATGTTTAACCTTTATGTTTTTTTAAAGGACCTAATCTCGACGCATAATAAGTCACAACATAGCATGGCGTATGTTGCGTTAAGCAAAGAAGTGTGGCATATTTATCTTTTCTACAGTTAGTAAAAAATGATGTGACAATGACATTGTTTATTGAAACAGACAACAGTTTAAGCAATTTAGGTACATAAACAGAGTCAGACCACATTAAAAATTTAATAATATAACGACACTATATAATACAACTGGCATCATCCTATAGTTCCCCACTGCCAAAACGAAATAAGGCAGTTTAAAACATGTGCAGCAGAGAGAGAGAGAGAGAGAGAGAGAGAGAGAAAGAAAGAAAGAAAGAAAGAAAGAAAGAAAGAAAGAAAGAAAGAAAGAGAAAAAAAAACAACTTCGAAACATAACCAAAAATGACATCACAATAGCAATATTTATTATTTTTGAAGCAAACATCTGATTATGACCACTTTAATACAAATCTGAAAACTGCGCAGAAAAAAAACACTCAGCTTTCTAGACATACGTGTAGTCTATACATATGAAGGCCAATTACAAATAAATTGTGGTGTATCCCACTTTTATCCCCCCCCCCAAAAAAAAAGAAGAAAACAAACAAAAACACGTCTACTTGCCCACCCTTCCAGGCAGTCTAAACATATCAAGACCAGTTTTATCCATATCGTCGTGTTGAAAACACTGCACTTACTTAAGGGGTCAGATCGAGCATACTGCCATAAATTAATACAAAATACCTTAAATAAGTAGATAATGGTTATTGGTTAATATTTAAAAGGCAGGATATACTGATATGATACATTCTTAGAAATGCGACAACAAGGGCGGTAAAATACCAACACTAAAACTTACGTAGAATAACAAGACATTAACTTCTGCTTTCTCTTAGCATTATTATTCTTAGATTCTGAAATTTTTCAAAAGTTGTTGTCAATTTCTACATTCTGGATTCTATTTTCAAATGATTATTTATTTATTTTGATTTATTGATTTTTTATTTTTTTCGGTGTGCTTCAACTTAAAGTAAATAGTTTTCATTTATTAATCAGGGGCAGGTCAACAAGTAGGGTTGTATGATTGCAGTTCTAGCCCACCCCACTCCCTTCGCCCCCACTTCCACGCCAGAAACACATAACGTCCGTGAATTAATAGCAAGGTGCGTGTCATAACACTCTTGTCTGTCCCTAACCACCCCTATCTCATCATAACAACCAAAACCCAACAAACACCTTCCCCTTACAAAGCCTAGATCAGAGCAAAATTTAATTACATTATTTGTGCGTGATTTTTTTTCTTACTTATACCATAATTACATCCCTAAAATTCTACGCCATATGTAAGCAATGTTTATAATGCAAATAAATAAATAAACAAATATATACTGAAATAAGATGAAAGCAATTGCGAAACGTACTGTCAAGGCGACCATGCATGTGTGTGAAGTCTGAACAATGGCCGTTTATTAACTTTATCATTGTTTATTTGTTGTACTAATTTACGGTCTTTAATAGTGATATCCCTCCACCATTGGAGGATTAGGTGACTCGTCGTTTCCATGTTTCTCCCAAGCTGCACTTAATTCCTCATAGCTGGGTGGAAACGACTGCTTTACTGTGCATCTGAACTGCTGGGAGATTCCGCTCTCTAAATCCTTCAGCGCCACCGGTGGTTCATCGGGGAGAGTAGGCCTGGATGTGGATTTGGGTAGGGTGAAGACTGTTGGCCCCGAGGCTTTGCTCATCTTCTCCCTACAGTTAAAATAACAGTATTTGTTTAGTATCACATTTGTGCATAGTTATTCATTTTATGACACTATAAAACATTTAGGATTGGATATACAAGTACTCCTACGTTATTGTAATGAACTCAGTTTCGCTCTTGCAAGTTTAATAATGATGTTCCTCTACTTCAGCTTTCTGAACGGGCTTCGAGGAATTATGCCAAAAGCATGGCAATATCTGTTCTTAAAGTCATTATTTTAATTCTATAAATAACCGAATCTAGCCTGTGAATGATTAATGTTAGATCTTTTTAGCTGCCATATTACAATTACTTCAGTAGGTAATTATGTCATCAATTCTGTATAGTCTTTATGAAAGTCAGCTCCTCCGAAATAATAAACTGCGATTCTTTTAAAAACTCAGATTATTTACCAATTATCCTTACCCCTCCCCAGACAGGAATAGAGGCTAAAAAGTTCGGGATAGGGCAGGGGGGAACAAGGGTCTGAGGGGTAAAGGACCAAAGGTATTGCGCCGGTGGGGCAGGGCATAGCACCCGAGCCCGTACCTGTCACTGGTGTCTGTCTCGGTTGACAGACGGAATGCCGACACGTTGCTCGTATGGTTATCTTTCTCGTTCGAAACAGACGTCATTTCATTCCCCATGCTGATCTCTGTGATCTTGGCTGATGTCACATAACCGCCGTCACGTCCTGTGCTACCATGTGACTCATTCGCGGAACTTTTGTTGCGGCTATCATTTGGCATATGACCTTGGTAGGTGCTGCGACAGTTACGCCCGGACAGCCAGTATGTTACCATTTGACCTTTGCCCTGTCACATAAATTAAAAAAAAATACAAAATTCATCTACTGACATCCATCCCACATCTCCCTGTTTACTGTTCTATCAACATATATGTATATCTATCTATCTATCTATCTATCTATCTATCTATCTATCTATCTATCTATCTATCTATCTATCTATCTATCTATGTATCTATCTATCTATCTATCTATCTATCTATCTATCTATCTATCTATCTATCTATCCATCTATCTATCTATCTATCTATCCATCTACCTATCCATCTACCTATCCATCTATTTATTTATCTATCTATCTATCTATCTATCTATCCATCTATCTATCTATCTATCTATCTGTCTGTTTGTCTGTCTGTTTATCTGTTTGTCTATCTATCTATCTATCTGTCGGGATACCTATATATATATATATATATATATATATATATATATATATATATATATATATATATATATATATATGTGGCAATACAACCTTGATAACAATTGGTCCACGGCATTCAAAAATGTAATCATCGTGCTTGGACAAGAGTTTGTAACTGGACCCACTGACGTGAATCTTATCCGCTAAAACAAACAAAACAGGCCTGTTGTTATGTATTTGTAGAAACTGAAATTCAGTTATATCTATTCTTGAAATCCTTAATTTAACTAAGTCTGTCTCTGAATGATCTCAGCTATCTCTGATATAGAGATTCTTATGACAAGAGCTATCAATAAAATAATCTGAATAAATGGGATAGAGGCATTCCAGAATTTATATGTGACACCGTTTTCACAGTGAATGTCTAATTACAGATATATTTCAATGAATTTAAGACTCTTTTCTTGCTCTGGTGGTTCCCTTTTCCCACTCTTTCAGAACTCCTGTTTGTCTTCTGTTGGGTAGTTCACTCCTGCAGCGTGACATTCTGTTAAATTCTGGTGTTTTTCTGCTTTCTTTGATAACCGTGAGAGTAAGTTTAGACATGAAATTCTATGTCATTTTGAATTACGAGACACTGCGATCCCACCAAGATTTACTACTTGTTATGACGTGACCGGAAGTACTTACGCCAGCCGTTACTCTCCATCCTGGAAGCTGTATTCACAGTGTCTCCAAACAGACAATAACGCGGCAATTTAGAGCCAACAATTCCTGCCATTACCGGACCTGTCACAAAAACAAGACATTATCTGTGTCGAAACTTCTCTTCATCTGCCCAGCCATTATTTTGTGTATTACATGAGTGCCAAGCCACTCCCTGCGAAATACGAGACGTTTTGCCCGGCAACTCCTTACTAACACGAAATACCCTAGTCAATTAACACACATAAGATTTCCATCAAGCTTGCAACAGAATTCTGAGTATATTTTGGGAGTTATCTAGAAGACAGGAAACGGTGACGACAACACCTTCTGGTGTTCACTGTTTGAATGCCAGTTCTAGATTTAACATTTCCCCGCCGTCGATACAGTGTCGCTTTAAGGACACCTATACAACGTCGCTTTCCTGAGGTCTATGCAACGTCGCTTTCCGAATGTCTATACAACGACAAGAGACGCTGTTTCAACTTAAATTTACAACCTATGGGTAACGTTGTTAGACGTCGTATAATCAACATCGATCCAGCGTCTGCACAGAAACGTTGTTACGACGTCCAGAATCAATAAAAACCTGGTTGACACGTCGATCCAACATTGTTGCAACGGTACAATTGATGTTTACTCAGGTAATTCTATTTGATTAACAAATAGGGTGATATCAGTGTGATGCACCAAAAAATGTTTGAATATGTGTTTGTGTTTATTTTATTTATTTTCTATTTATCTATTTATTTTTGCACAGGTTGTCGAGATAGCGTACCGGAATGAATTCCTATCTTAAGCCTTATCTTCTTGCCCGACAAGTTCACTGGGGTCATGCTGCACATAGTTTCGAGAAACTCGAGAGCCATATCGGCTATTTCCGACGCATGCCTCTTCCAATTCTTGGTGGGAAGACCTAAAAGGAACAAAGAAACAACGTAAAACTTCACTTTAAAGAGAATGATTCAATTTACGGCTATTTTAAAACTTTAAATAGACCGGCAATTTACTAATTTTGAAAGATCCGGTCAAAACGTCGACAGAACGATGACTACTCATTCGCCATGGGTATCCCCGCACCGACCCCCCTCCCCTCTCTCCACCCTTTCGAGTACAATTGTGTAATCGCCTTACTCAAGCAAAGCTGAGTAGGGCCAGTGTATTTTATTTGGGACTGAGGCAGGAGGGCTCCGCCGGGTTGAGAAAACGGATAAATTTCTACACTTTAGGATAATCTGCTGTCTCGCCGTTTATTATGAAGAACCCCATATGTAGGACTACCCCAGAAATCGAACCAATTTAATTCAGCCCTAATAGCAGTCGTTTTTTTTCGGGGTTCCACTCTAGTGCACATAAAATGAGAAGCTTTGCAGACCTGAAGCTACCATGTACTGGTCACCGATCGTTTCCACCTTATAGACAGTGTACAGTTCAATGATGCCATCAAAAGCCCGATACATTTCCTTCAGTAACTCAACAATCTGCATCGGAGAACATTCAGATGATAGGCTGAAACAAACAACAGAATATCTACGATTTTAGCCTCACAATTGATCCAGGCGGGGCCGGAATCTGATATAAAAAGTAGTGCCAGATTCTAACCAATAATAATCAAATCATTTTTTTCTTTTATTTGTTTATTTTGTCAGTATGTGTTCCATACCTGTGGAATATCATTTTCGCATTTATTAGGCAATTACCGATATAAAGAATTAATTTTTATCTTAAAAAAAATCATTTTTTGTATCAAGAATGCATTTTTGCTATAAATATATTTTTGATATCTCTAAATGTAATTTGGTCTCAAAAATAATTCTCGATATCAATAAATAGTTGGATAGTTCAACAATATTTGCTGATATCAAACATGCTTTATCGATCTCTAAAATTGAATTTTAAAGATCAAAAGTTCAATTTGTAACAGGCTATCAGTCTGTTTTAATATCTAAAATTCACAGAAGCAAACATCTATAAATGAAATAATACACGGCACCTGTACACTGAATCTTTCTTTTATTTTTTTTTACTGCACAAAATTGACGATGCGTTGAATATTATATAAATGCATGCATCTCTTAAGATTGTTTGAGTCTGTAAAAACTTTTTTCTCAAAAATCAATTTTTGCCACCTCAAATACAATCATAGATAAAGAAATTTAAAGTAATGAACTCTATATTAATTTACTGATATCATTAATAATATTTTTACATCAAAATTTATCATTAAATGTTAAAATGGCATTCCGTGCATAACCACCCACAATTAAGATAAAACAATGATCATATATGCACAAATCACTTTTAACATTTTATAATTGAAATTAGAAGAAATAAAATCAATAAGTAATATTGGCCCAGGGGCCACTTACGTACCATGACTTTTTAAAACAACCCTTAAACGCAAAGTGCCAATTTTGCAATAATACCCCCTGTTTTAACCAAACGCAGAGTGAAATTCCGAAATGAATGAAAAAATACCCCTTTTCAACGAAATTGGCACTTCTCACGGACCGCGTCTGGCTTCAAAAATACCCCTTTCTCCGCGTTTCTTTTGGACACGCACCGCATCACATAACACGCACTAACTGCCACCCCCTCCTCCCTGGGAACATTGCTCACTTTGAAAATCCATCGATGCTGCTGAAGAAGACAGTGACGTGTTTGAAGTACTCGGCCGTCACGTCCTGTCTGTTCTTCAGCTGATCGGCAACCGCACGTGGTAGCATCTGAACAGACAATGCTGTGTAAATACAGATCGGCAACCGGCGCGGTAGCATCTCAATAGACAATGCTGTGTAAATATAGATCGGCAACCGCACGTGGTAACATCTGAACAAGCAATACCGTGCAATACTGATTGGCAACCGCACGTGGTAGCATCTGAACAGACAATACTGTGTAAATGGATCGGAACAAACAATATTGTCTTAACACTGATCGACAACCAGACGAGGCAGCATTTGCATTTATTTCATGACTTGGTAACTACGCAGTAGAAAGCATCTCAGAGCAGCGCAAAAATGATCCAAACTATAAAAGAATGTAGATATGCCAAAGATCATGAAATAAAAATAAAACAACACTTGTGTTTGGAGTGACCCGAAATCCGTCCCTTAGCTTTACGCACTGTTCGCACTCGTCTTTAATTTCAGATTCGTGCTACCATGGCTATAGGCTGTGGGAGGGTTTTTCTAATCAGTCCACCTGTGGTTTCGGCGTTAAACCACACTGTAGAAGCTGATCGGCAGCCGGTTTGGCTGCATCTGCCCAAATAATGACTTGTAAAACCTGACTAGCAAACCGAGCACGGTAGCATATGTACCAACAATTGTGTATGACTGCAGGTCACCAAGGTTTGCAAGAACACTGTCCTTATGACTTTTCGACAGCTTTTCGACAGTAGGTTCTGACTCAGTGTTGGTATATGAAATGGGCATACGTTGATAAGCAACTTTTTGACTGAGAAATACGTCACTGTAATGTTGATTGGCCACACTGTTTACCTGGTAGAGCAGGCTGTCCGTCCGTCTCTTCTCTTTGTTCAGCTCCCTTGTCTTGTCGGCTAGTGTAAGGGCATAGCTCTGGATATCACTGGTTTGTTTGTACACCGCCTGGATCTACAACAAAACGGATACGGCATACCGGTAAACTAATTACTAGTTACGGTCTAGTTACTTTTTTTAGTTATTTTATTGACAAAATAATGACTTTGAAAGGTCTACCGGAACAAATAAATGATATCAACATGTAAAATTTGGAAATCAGTTTGATTTTCTAAAAATATCGGACATTCACAGCTTTCTGAAATATGCATATAAATGTCATGCTTTATTTTAAAAAAATATAAAGACAGATTTTTTATTTGATGTAGTAATAATTTGAGAAATGTCTTCCAGCCCAGAAGATCACTATGGACCCAGAATCACAATGTTTGTCCAGTCAATGGTTGACGGACACATAGTTTTTTTGCTGATTGAATCTAATGGTAGTATATTTATGTGTCCGTTCTAAAACTGTGAAGAATGAAGCAGAAATACCTGCAATGGGCATAAAGCCAGCACTACAAAGATAAGCACGGAACTAATGATGATATTCGCTATGACGTCACGCGAGCTCTCATCCAGTTTGTCCAGAATCTCGTCTGCCAGAGATCTCTGGATCTCTAACAGGATGTCAATGTACATGGTCATGTTGTCATAGTAACGCGTCGCTTCCTTCTTCGATACATACGAGATGTTCTTGTGTTGAATGACGTCACGATAGTGCTTCAGATTCTGTGTAAGGTTATTTCCAGCATTTCTTATCTTCAGATTAGCAATTGGTCTCACAATGGGTGAATAATTCTGAGCTGACCTGTAAAAAAAATTGCGCAGTTGTGCGTGTATTTTATTATTAGAGAAATGAGCGAATAAGAAAATTTTATTTCCGCCAATCGGGAAAATTAATTAATAAGGTTCTGATTTCTAATAGATGGATACGATGCGTCCCACGTTCATTGTCGAAGTGTATTTCGTTAAATATTATCAATTTTGCTGACAGTCCCTGAGTGCTAAGGAACTATCAGCAATAAGCGTATAGCCCAGGAAACATAGCGACGTTGTATCAACGTTGAACCCTCCCGTCACAGCATCGCCACCCTTGGGTCATCGCGCCAAACAGGATTTCTCTGAAGTTGATTTCCATGAATATTTGCCAAACATAGGTGGGAAAAAACTTTTGAAATTCTTTGAAATTATTTTGTCATGGCTGCAATTTCTGGTTAGGGACAAAACGGTTTTTTGCGTTGTGAAACTATTCAACGTCTATTTTTCGACGTCTATCCAATGTTGATTTCCGACGTCTATACGTTTTATCAAAGAGGTCGAAGCAAGTTGCTTTTTGGTTCCGACCAAAAGAAACGTCTAAACAACGTTGCAGATCCAACGCCTGTTCAAAGTTACATCAAAGACGATGGTAAGCGATAAGTTACTGTCGCGACCAATCACTACCAAATTAGAAAGAGAGTTAATGTTGTCGTTTGGTCAGTTCGAAGTCTTCCTTACATCAATCCGGGAATATTTCCTGGGAAATTTTTCGGACTTTTTGACAGGTCTTATTATTGATATAATTTATTGTTTTTGAGCTCGGATGTTGTTGTTGTTGTTTTTGAGCTCGGATGTTGTCAATTGCTGTATGACGTCATTTCCGCGTGAACCTGATCGCACAAGGAGAGTGTTTACCTGTACGAGTAAGCAAATGTATTTGTCTTCTTAGTGTATTCCAGATAAATCTCGTGATTGTCGAAGCCACCCCTATAGAAGAAGGCGCTGCCCAACGCCCTCTCAATGCCTACTTCTTCCTTCCCAGAGACGATCTTCTGATACGCCACCAGTGTCTTCCAGATCGTTCCAAACCTTCAGCATTTTATAAAGTTTTATATAGGTATTTGAGATAAGGTCACATAACATATTTAAATTTTAATCTGGTGAGATCTGCACAACACTTCGACGTTTATAGCAGTCAAAATTCGCAGCTGAAAGCAAGATAATTTAGTCCTTTTCTTAGGTTTTCTTTCGGCAATAGCAAAATAAAAATATGGATTAAAAGTGCGATTCATTTGACTACGTCTTTGTTTAATTCGCTGCCAAGTTTTTGGGACTAGGCCCATACTAAAATAAAACTTTTATAAACCACACACCTGGACTCTGTGATAGAATTATACAACCATAAGATGAAAATCTGGATGTTTTTCGTGTAGAAATCCATCTCTTCGTACACTGTTGGAGACAGCAGGTCCAGGCTATTCCGGTGATTGGTCAAGTAAGCCTAGATTTGATATGTCAAGTAAGCCTAGATTTGATATTTCAAGTAAATCTAGATTTGATCTTTCGAGTAAACCGCGATTGGATGTAAAACTGGATCATGATACTGTTATTTATTATTTGTACCAGATGATTGATCTAATAAGCAAATTAAAGAACACAAATAAACAAATTAACACAGATAAAGTTACTTGTTGCTTGTTTTAAAGGTTTAGTTATGGATATCAACAATGTAGCAACTATTAACTTAATAGTTACCAGAAAATCTTTACCTCAGTTAGTTGATAATAGCTTTGAAATTATTTATGGACACAAATATGGTGCTGTTTCTGTATCACGAAAGTGACATTCGCATTTTAAAGACGCCCATCTTCCTCTCCCCCATAACATGCCAATCACACAAGAAGTCCAGAAAACTCCACGTTAGTGCATGGGCATTGACTACAAAATAAGCACCTGAAAAGCCTCCAGACTCTTGAACTGTGGCCGATCTTCCAAGTCCAGATTCGTTGGCCAACGAGAAAGTGAATTCAGTTCCTGGTCAGTTTCTATATATCTAAATAGAGCATCCATTATGATATAACGGTTCTTCCATATCACACATAGCAGCCTTTACGGTTTGCTCAAAGCCATCGTATTTTTATGTTTATTTATTTTTATTATAAAAAGCACCTTATCAGAGAGTAACGTCTGAAAAATAAGTCATGCAATTTCCAAATCAACATCACTTACATTTTATTCTAATTATTTCCTTTTAAGACAAAAAGAAACATTTATATTTCGTTTAACTTGGTTTTTGCCTAAGTACTGCTCCACTTTACAGTCGCACTTTGCAGAACAAAACAAAAGCACGGATCACGCACATTTGTGTGTGTAAAGGTCTTCCATACAACAGGGTGCCGAACAACAAGAATTCAACAGTATGATTGAGAAATCATTCTCATGTGTGAATCATATATTTTTTTACATGTAATTTTTTACTTTGACATACACATACACAAACATACACAACATTTATGACAATTTATGGCAGTTTTACATATGGTGCTAATGCAGTACTTCTTGCTGTTTTTTCTCACAGTGCTATTGACTTGTATAATATTTAATGAAATCCCATCTCGTTTGCACAACACTACACACCATTCAACAAGCACAAACCTTTGCAACAGAAAATACTTTGTATCCGGACCTATGGAACTCAAATAAAGTGAACTTTGGTCCCGTTCACGCTGAAGAACGTGAATAAAACGGGCAACCTCGACACTTTCCATTATAAATATTTTAACCTGCAACAGTTAGTGATAACAAGAGTAGTAAACAAGCCTACCCTGTGTGCTCTTAAACTCTAAAGGAAAGTTATCAGTTCATTTTTTTTAAATTGACATTTTTATTTAGTACCTACCAAAGAACGATCATGGCTTCGAACCACCAGTACTATGGAAATGCATGGAAAGTTATTTATGTAACAGCATAAAAAATGTAATAAAACCGAAACGACCAATACAAATATTGCATTTATGTTCAAACAGCGATCTTATGTTTCTGGCTTCCGCAAGCGCGAAACATAACATTCAAAGCTGACATTGGCTAAATTAACATTAACCTTATTTTAATGACTACCGCGTTGTTTTCCTGGCAACATGCACCAAGATGACGTCATTAAAATAAAGAAAACAAAAACAAAGAGAATATCACAAAAGGTGACAAAAATATCAAATGCCAACACATGTTCTTTTACCCTGACATATACGCACACACCTCTGGAAGAGAAAATACTTAGTTTCCGGTCCAATATTACTCAGGTAGAGCACATTTTGATCGCGTTCTAATTGCAAGTAATGAATGCAATTCGCGAGCTCCACGCTGAATCCCACTGCTGTTGTTATCTGGTTTGTTTATAACCGGAAGTAAAACAATTACACAGTGTCTTGACACAAAACCACTCTCATGTTTTACGTCAATTAAAAAATAACCATAATTAAATTCACTTGAACGAATTACCAAGTGAACAGAAACACCATGTTTACAATAAAAGCAGGGAAATATCAGTCCAAAGTGTTTGTATTTTGATACTAGACCGTTCACTCTATTGAATGAAATTAATATATAAAGCAAATCGACCTTGTGAGTTGGTCGCAACGAGAATCAACCACTAGCAATTTTTAGAAAGGTTAGGAATCGGTCTAGAGGTGTTCCGATGTTTACCCGGATGTGATACACAGTTCATTCATACGAACTATTCAAGTAATAAACATATTTATAAAAAAAAACTCACCGTGTTCACTTCGGCCCTTTCTGCTGCGCTCTCGGCCAAGAAGTAAAACGTCACGCCTAACAACACAAACAGCGGGGTCATCGTCAAGCCCAACATCTTCAGCAGCTGGCGTCTTTTCCCGGCGTCTGTGATGGCATCTCCCTTGCAGAGTCCTGTGCCAAGAAAAATAAGAAAAGAAATAGCTTGTATTAAGTTTTGTCCGCTGAAACATCCAAGGAGCTGGAAGGGAGGGGATGGGGGTATTGGCGTTATGAAAAAAGTACCCTTAAGCACAATGATAAAGGTGTGAATCAATGTTACAATTTGTGATTCTGACTCGTGGAGAAGCATGTCGCAGGCCACTCTGTTCGCTGACCTATTAGTCCGCTTCCCCATCCGCCCCCTCCTCAACCTACTTCTTCATACAAAAGATTCTGGATAAAAAAGCATTAACTACACCGAATAAGGAATTAGCTATATGGCAAATTTAAGTAAATTTTATCATCAGAACTGAATTTAACAGCGAAGTAATTTCATTGGGGAAATATATCCTAAATTAAGTTTTAAAAATTAGAGGTGTTGGGGAACAAATATCTGCATAGATTGCATGTTTCTACGTAGTGATTTTTTCCGTTTATGAAAGTCATCCGTTTCCAAAATTGACACTAAAACAATTAGCTCATATCCTCTTTTCGGTTCTAACAAAGCACCAAGGCGACACGCCCCATAAACATTCGTATCAAACCTCAACATTTGGTTGAAATTCATCACGACCACAGATCAACATCTAACCAACGTCTTTGACACAACGCTGAATAGGCGTTGAGCAAGCAACGGTGTTTGGACATTGCTTTTGGTTGCAACCAAAGCGTATAATCAACGTCTTAGGTGCAGCGCTGAATAGACTTCGGAAAATCTGCGTTGCATAGACGTCGAAAGTCGACATTGTACACACAACAGACTCATAACAAAAATACCTCATCCTTTTATCACCAACCGGAAGTGGCAGCCATGACAGGTCACTTTGAAAGTAAACCGAAATGAACACTGAAAATATAAGCATTTCAAGATCTGGACAGTTTTTTCCATTTACTTTCGAAAAAATATAAATGGATACTGGCTGGGTGACCGAAGGGTTGGGGTACTATGATGAAGGGATGACCACACTATCATTTTTTTCTTGTCAAGATGGCAATCGTAGACGAATATTTCACCGAAGCCTATACAACGTTGCTCCCTTCGCGTCTGTACTTTTTCAACCTATCTCCATCGTTGATTAGACGTCGGACAACCGATGTCTACCCAACGTCGGAAAAACAACCAAAATCCGACGTTGATTCGACATGTTTTCAGCGTTGTTCCAACGTCGCAATGTTAACTGAATAAGTCTGATTGCCAACCACTTCTAAACACATTTCGCATTAACTGTGGATATTTGTGATGGATTTCAGGTACATTTATTATAAGATTTAGTGTGACCAGATAATGTTGCTATTTAACACTTAGCAACTCCAAGACTTGTAAAAAGTATATTGAAGTTGAACGGGGCCTGGCCCAATATTTCATATCTTTTTTTCATCTCTTTACTTACTCATATGCCAACAGCCACGCTGTACATTACATAAATAAAGTGTGCTTTATTTGCAAAATGCTAAATATTGTCAGCACAGTGACGTGCTTTTTAAGCACACTGAATGTTCATATAAATTACTAGCTTCAGTTATGCACAATTCTTGGTGAGGATTGGAGGGGGGCTGATTTTGTTTCATAGAGTAAGTAGCAAAGCCTCTTTTATATAAAAAAGGTTTCGGAACTTGAAAAAAAAATTATTGACTTGTCTGAAAATGAAACACTGACAAGTTTCTAAAATACTACTCGAAGGGAGAAAGTGATTTAAAAAAAACAAAATTTTCGGTCAAGTGTTTAAATGTTTCGCCTTTGAGTAACAAGTTCTCGTTTGTCTTTGTTTGGAAGATGATGGAGTGGTTTGCACGATGTCTCGTGAATTGTTGATCGACTCGAATATGTCTGTCCAAAGGTCTTCTCGCTGAGGAGTCTTGTGGTCCAAAAGTTCAGGCGTGACGTATATACAATATGACAAATAAAGTGAATGGGAGCTTGAGTTTCCCTACGACATGCTCCACGAGTAACACACTTACTCGTAGATTTCCTAAGTTAAAATTTCATTCACCTTTCATTTAAATATATATGACATAACACATTTATCAAGCTTATATCTGAAAAATAACAGCATACCCTCCCCTTCCTTCGATCTCCTTAAGCATTTTCAAATACCAAGCACCGCACATACAGAATTTAAAAGAAACTGCAATCAGTATCTTCATAAACTGACGCACACATGGATGGAGCGATGAAGATCACACACACTCACCATTTTTCTCGTTGGATTCGAGCACCAGATCCCGGAGGGCCGCGTCTAGTTGTTCCTGACTGTTCAGGGAATGGACACTCAGCTGAATATTGGGTGGAACCGGCGAAACCTGCGTCATTCCTCTACTTCTTCTTGTATATTTAATTCCAGGAGTTGTGAATAAGAATTATTACTCGACCTGTTATTGCATCCTTTAGAAACAAGATTTGACTTCATTTACTCCATGTATAATTTAATTGCTTGAAAAATGTTCAGTTATTAAAATCCATTTTACTGACTATTCTTGAAGAAAAATATAGGAAAATGGAAGCGCAAGCTATTGTGGAAGTGTGGATATGATTGCTGGTCTATCTATTACACATGTTAATTGTTTGTCAGCTTTTTCATTACCATAGCAATATCAAATAACACATGCAGGTGGCTACTTGAAAATCGAAAGCACACAGCGGGGGAATATATTAGCAACTTTCCCGTGACATTTGTAATTACGCGTGGGGATTTTCTATGACGGAATATTTGTACAAAAATTTCACGGCGTTCATGCTCCAACATTTATTTTTGATCGCTATGGTATTTGTGTACAATTAATAGGCAAGAAAATATTTCATTCTTTCGCGAACCACTTTTTATGTTATCCAAGTCACTATAATTTCTGCACGTGGCTTTTATTATTAAAAAAATTATGAAATGAATTAAATTTATCGCGCCCTTTTATTGGCTTTTCGCCTTCTAAAATTAAGATATCTTGGCCCCTTTTAAATAATTTCATGTGAAAACTTCACTTGAAAGAAGTGTCAGTTGGTGTTTCATGTTTGATTGACCTATGTGTGATCAATCAATCCATAGTTTTTAAAAGAATGAGTAGCTTTTTTTATTGCATTTGACCTCATCTTCGAATCCACATCCAATCTAAACAGCGTTCATCTTGAGGGGGCCAAGATATCCTAGAGGGGGCCAAGATATCCCAGGATATCTTGTCCGGGGAGCCAAGATATCCGGGAGGGGCCAAGATATCCTGTTACACCGGCAGGCTTTCTTGGATGCATGTTCGTCGTCTTACAAATTGTAGAGGGACGGCCACAATCTCTAGGGATCTGTTGGATCCATAGCTTTCTCAGGAACACAATCATGATCCGGGACTTGATAAAGTAGAAGCTGCAAAATCAAAATATGCCCTCGAAGCTCTAGCCACACAGACCCACGACAGATCCACAACGCAGCCCTCGACGACGAGCCCAAGACCAACAACCTGTGCGAGGGATGGTTTGATGGATCAACCGCTTCCTGCATTTGGTGGGTTACAGACACCCCTCATTTTGTGCTCTCATCACTGCCATCAAACAGGAGGGATCAACAGTTCGAACCCTGATTGAATAAGGCATGGAGGGAGATCCGCCGCGAAAAAGAATCCGCAAGGAATACAGTGCTCTGCAGAAGTGCCTGAAAACTCTGTGCCTCGAACGTGCAGCTGGTCGAAAATCGGTCGAAGATTTCTTAAGAGGGTTTGGCTATAACATCAGATGGCATAGTGTCAATAGGGAAAGCCAAAAATATTAAGATGTGTGTACACGTTTCACTGATGGTGGTGGTGGTGGTTGTGGTGATGCTGCTGCTGCTGCTGATGATGATGATGATAATGATGATGATGATGATGGTGATGATGGTGATGATGATGATGATGATGATGATGATGATGATGATGATAATGATAATGATGATGATAATGATGATGATGGGAAGATGTATTCCGAGCAGCGCAACAACAGCTCAGTTAATCTTCAACACAACGGAAATAAGAAAAAACGAGCTTGCAACTGATAACCATGGTGATTGTGTTTCCTATTGTAATTACGTATAAGTGAACTTGCCGTTGCCTTTAATTATCACATTTTCATTTCATCAACGGGGATTCAGTTGCCACATTGATTTCACTGCTGCGGAGTTCGACTGAGAGTCGTTCCAATGTTTACATGTTGGCATATCCTTGGGAACCAACCTGTGCTCTAATCAGCTTTGAGATAGCGCAAAGATGCAGAAATAAAAAGTCACATTCTAGTTACACGTCAGTAAAAAAAAACAAATTCGCAAATTCATTTATGTTTGAAATAAATACATTGAATCTTTGCGGATAGGACTATTATGGGATTACCCCAAGCTGGGCCTTTTTCAGAGGTGCTCGTTTGCTGATACTGCTTTATCATGGAGCTTATGTATTGGTGCTGTCAGAAAGTGGTCTTTTTTTTCCTAGCTGGTTTCGTTTGCGAGGTTGATCAAGTCCTAAAGTTTTGCTACAATGCAGTTCTCAGGATTTGGCACCAATACTGTAATCGCAGCATGTGGTGTTTGTGGTATGATAGACCTTCCACCATCGGTCGTTCATACGAATTGTGAAGTGTGTATTCAGAAGACTCCGAGAGTCGGACCATATTTGTTCAATCACTCTATCTGGAGGACCTGTTTCTGGGTTCCAGTGTTTCCTTAGCAAAGCTCTAATTATATTTTCAACACAAATAAACTTTTTACCTGCTCCCAACCTCCCCGCGCTTTAATCTAAAAATGCAAGATTAAATATTATAAACCACAAAAATATATTTCTTGAACATGCGTCTCACCTGAGGTCGGATTATCGTGTGTATCTTCCGACGTTGTATAGACCTTGATTACCCCACTTCTAATCAACGTTGTGTGAAGGTTTCGAATGGAAGTCGAAACAACTACTTTGATGAAGATATTTTAAAAAAAGTACTTTATTGTGATCAGTCTTGAGACTCTGCTATGCCACCCTCCGCCCCCCCCCCCCCAACAATTTGTAGTTTATTTCTTCATGGCCTTTCTAACAGTCGTTCAATATCAGCTTTGTAAATGGAGATCTTAACTGTTTAAAGATACATAAAAAGTGGTTTTAAAAGATATAAACAAATAAACACACTTGTATTACATGGTGATAAATGCCACATTCGTACCATGAAAGATATTTCACTTTTTGCAGAAGTGATCGGGTGCAATTGGAACTGACAATCAAAAAAGCTAATGGGAAATCAGAGGCATATAATAATCGACATGATGAAATGTTCGTCCCTACCCTATGTCGTTATCTCTCTCTCTCTCTCTCTCTCTCTCTCTCTCTCTCTCTCTCTCTCTCTCTCTCTCTCTCTCTCTCTCTCTCTCTCTCTCTCTCTGTCCCCGCCTTCTCTCCCTCTCTCTCTTTATCTCCCCCTCTCTTTCTCTCTCTCTTTCTCTCTCTTTCTTTCTGCCTTTCTCTCTCTCTCTCTCTCTCTCTCTCCCTCTCTCTCTCTTTCTCTGTCTCTCCGTCACTCTATTTAATGAGGACCTTAAAGAATGCTGGGAAACTCAGGATTTAAGAATCTTTACCACTTGTGCAAAATTGATAGAAAAAACACCCGGGCTACATTATGGGTGGAGGGAGGGGTGGTGGGCAGATTGTCTGCATTACCAACAATGATTTATTTAGTAGACAAATCAAGCCGTTATTATTGCATAACCTGGGTATTTCGGACACCTTGCTAATTCGGACAAATTTTGTCAATTCAAAAGCTGTCCGGATTAACCAGGTTTTAATCCTGTGTAATGACCGAATGATGGTACTGTGACGGAAGGGTGACCACAGCATAATTGTCGCTGTCCTGACGGCGATTCTAGATAAAACATTTTCCCGTAGTCTAACGTCGAGAGATAGACGCTGTTTCGACTTCCATTTGCAATCTTTACGCAAGTTGATTAGACGTCAGATAACAGACGTGTGTGACGTATATCCAACGTTGGTCTAACATCTCAATGTTTACTGGAATATATATTGACTCAGGTTTCAAAAACGATTTTGGAATGCTTAATACAATCCTTTTCTCTTAAGAATTTTCCGTTTTAATTTATTTAAAATATCCGGCTGGTTACACCAGTTTTTATGTGGTTGTGCCTTCTGTAGTTCACACAAAATATTTTATCTGAATGACACGAATTTTCGTTGGGTGTATTTTGGGATATGATTGACAATTTCTCATGAATTCGAGTGCAATTTACTCAGGTATGTATCAAGTATACTTCAGGAAGAATCTGTAAAATCCAATTATGCCACACTGAAGGAACATACCTTTAGTTTTCCGGTGGTGGATTGGTGCTACGTGCTTCCAAACTACCCTGCTTAATAGCAGATTTTGAATTAATATACTCAAAGCACTCGATTGCCATACTATCATTAGTGAGATACTTCAGTACCTGAATTTAACGATATTTTTGCCCTATGTAACTTATGTCACATTTCATGCCAAATTCTGTTATTTTGGATGGTAATGTTATAAATTCCAATTCTTTCCGATGTGAAAAGGGATACACCGTTTTGAAGAACCACTAAACACCCAACTTGAATGGGTAAATTTTCAAAATAGATTTATAATCAATATGAGCTTATTCCTTATATGAATTCCCTAAGGATTGAGTGAAATCGCTAATTACACAGATTCCCTGTAACACACACACACACACACACACACACACACACACACACGCGCGCGCGCGCGCGCGCGCACACACACACACACACAAATATATATATATATATATATATATATATATATATATATATATATATATATATATATATGGTTTGAAAGCTTAGTATCAAAGCAAACTTTTAATGTATACAAGGAAAAATTAAACATAGCTGTAAAGTTGAAATGATTATCCCGTTGATTCTTCCCCCAAATACAACTGGTGGCTCCTGATCCAGGATATGGATCAACATGATCCTGCCCTTGTGGTGGAAGGGTCTTTTTATGACAGTCTGATGCACAAAAGTAACGCGTTTCGGGGGTGCAGTTATTTGGTCTTCTACAACACCATGGTCTCTACACCTTTGACCCATCTCAATGTCAAGATGTTTAATTAAGTTTTTGTTATTGTTTGTATTGAATATATTCACACTGTATTATTAACACTTGATTTAAGCGGAGTTATTTCATAAAACTTGTGTCATTGCTTTGTCAATGGCTTTATTTTTTTTTTTTTACTTTTTTTACTTGTTTGAGGAAATGCGTTGCTTAAGCCAAGAGATTACAAAAGGTGGATGAGTGAAGTGAAGATCTTTGACGCTGTGGCAATGATAGCGGCCCCGTACTCAGGGCCATATTTTTGGTGGGGGTTAATTATGCCCACCTCGTCCAGTGACTTGACAATGTTTGAGTGCAGTTTTTGTTTAGTTGCGGGATCAAGATTTAACTGGTGGGTCTGAGATGGAAAGTTAAAAAAATGCAGCCTTGAGAGAGAGAGAGAGAGAGAGAGAGAGAGAGAGAGAGAGAGAGAGAGAGAGAGAGAGAGAGAGAGATAAGGCAGATGTTTACAAGACGTCCTGTCTTTAGTCCCCTCCCCCTATTTGATGTCTGTCTCACCCCCCCCCCTTTCTCTTTCCTTCCGGATCACTCTGTTCACATGATCAAATAAAGAAGACTACAATGAGCTAGCTTCCTGTACAATAAAAACATATCTGCTTAGATCACTTATTGCCTATTCATACTCCTTAACCAACACTTATGACAGCATGCAATAAGGGGAAAAATTCTAAAATTGTCTTGACATATAGCCTTTATTATGGCAGACTCTTTTTTTTCGATCACAACAAACAGATGTCTACGTCGAATTATATTAATTTTGTCTAGTGAGCGGTTATAGGAGTTCAGTAGTTGAGCAATCAGTTACGGAAATTTAAGAAGCGTTATCGTAATAGAGAAGCATTAAATAATAGGACCAGCAGTAGACAGGCAGGTCCACCATTATAAACTGGCTGAGTGTTTTTGAAGTAGCAACGTAAAATGGTAAGTGGCATCGTGATTTTATATGCACTAGAATTCATAGAAATAAAAGCACCTTGGTCTTCACAGAGAGAGAGAGAGAGAGAGAGAGGAGAGAGAGAGAGAGAGAGAGAGAGAGAGAGAGAGAGAGAGAGAGAGAGAGAGAGAGAGAGGGAGAGCGATAATACAGGACTCGTTCAGTTATTAAACAGAATGCTGTCTTTTGTATGAGCTTGGGCGTATTGCCTAAGACCTTTCATTGTTCTTTTTTTTTTTTTTTTGTTAATTTTTTTAATAAAGAAAAAATAATTCAGATACATTTAATTTAATGTAAGTCATATACAGGTACAGTATCGAAAGATATATAAAAATTTTCCTTAACCAAAAAGTCAGTTTTTTTAAATTTCTTAAGTGATTACATCAGAAGTTCTTCTTTTAGTCAGTTTTGTGTCAGCTGAGATTCAAATCTTAAAAAGCCAGGAAGAAAAATATAGTGTTTCTAATCCAAAGCTTAGAGAAAATCGACTTTTGTTTTATATATGAAAACATAAAATAGAAATGAATGCGTAATTTGTGTTCTTCACTTTTAGATGGGTTATCATCACATTTATTGTATTCAAACACACAAAAAAATTTTTTTTGATCGCACTTCGAATACTCTTGGTCAATGTGATTAGCCAATCAGGAACGAGCAGGAAATAGATAAATACCATGTTCCCCTTTTGCTACCTCAAATAGATCCGGGTTGAGAGGTGGAGGGCGGGAGAATCACCCTAGAAGTGGAGTACGCGAATCACTTTTACTCGTAAAAGCTCTTTTACGAAATAAAACGTCAATCGGGAAGAGAGGATGCGGAGAGCAATCAAGCAAACAGGATATTGCAATAATCAATGTTGGATCACAAAAACAACTAATTTAAAACCAGGCGTAAAAGCAACTTAACTTAAACGACTAGACAACTTGATACAATATTTAACCACATACAAGACCACTTAAGTTCAGTAACTTAAAAGTCGGACTTCTGGACATGCCATCCCGAATGGCCAAGCTTAAGAATGGAGAGAACAGCCGAACTCAGTCACTACATTAAGAGGCTTGTTCATTGTAGGTATGCAGCAACCGCGAGGTATAATAACCGGTTTGGTAGAGACCAACAGGGTTAACCATGTGTTGCTGCTTCTTGCCTTTATAGTTACTGTTGTGAGTCTTGGAGGAGCCATCTATTCGCTTGGATTTGCCTTTCGGCTTGGGAGATTTTTGTAACAAATACAAATAGTAGCCAAAATGCTGCTGTCCCAGCAGCCACAAACAGACCCAAAGACTAAAGACCCGATAGTTCGTTCTACCGGAAGTCTTTCAAGTAACACTAAAAACGAGTTGAATAATGACCGTTTTAATAATGTCTTAATGATTTAGCGACTTGTCTTAAATGATAGACTTTGACCTTGAAATCATGAAGCATATTATCTTCCGCCTGGATTCTCTCATAGGCGGCTAGGACAACACTTTTGAGACAGTTAGAGATGGTTTGCGAGGTAATTATTAAAATCTGACATTTTTTTAAAATGGTCATTGCTTTCTGACCTTCAGCCACGCATTGGTCAGATACCTTAAGTACTCACATAAGGTTTTGAGGAGGCACAGAGAAACCAACCTTTCCTCCTCTGGCTCCATTTCCAGAGATGGAAGAACGATGTGGCCATCCCTTGCGTCTTAACCATAAAGCTTATTCGTGGTGTTAGAAAGACCGTCTCCCACTCAAAGTGTTCCTTCTGGATTTTTCGGGATAAGGCTGGATTATGCTCCTCCGTTTGCTCGATGCTACTACTAGCGAGATCCTACTGAGCCATGTATTTATCAGGGATATTTATCTTGAAGCGTCTGAATAGACAGGATAAGACTTGGATTTTCCCTGAATCAAAGTCTGACGAAGCACCTTTAGGATAGTCCAAAATAGCACAAAACTACAAAATTGCTCGACTGAGAAGGATGCTCTTGTGTAGTGGAATGCTTGCGAGTTCGTAGCATTTTATCCAGGACTCTCTTGGAAAACACTTTCTTTAGAAATGTGAATGAGTCACTAAAATGTAGTTTTAGTAGCCAATAAAATGAATTTCGATGCGGCTGAAATAGAATCCTCTGCTGACACAGGATTCGGATTATCTTCACAGTCCTTCTACACCTTAGATTAAGAAACCATTCGACGTCCAAAGATCAAGGTGCTATAGTAAGTTTCTGAGGAGGTATGAGATCCAAGATTTTCTTCAGGACCGGCAGAAGAATTTGTTGGAGCAGATAAAGTGCCGTGATATTTTCCAACCGACCAAGAGCAAGCCAGGGCATCTACCACCTATGCTCTGTGATTCGGGTCACAGGAATATGCACTTAGGTAGATTGGTTATTACTGCATTGGCAAACAAGTCCATGGCAGGAGAACTCGGCGGAGATAGCTGGATTCCTCACTGAAAAGATTCAGGAGCCAAGCACCTCTCCGTCGTGATGATTTGTTTGATTTGTTGTGTCCTGGAGGCAAAGTCCGGCGAGACATTGGGTTTGCCGGCTATGCTGCTATGATTCAGATCCAATTCCCCCTTGCTTGGAGAAGGATTCGGTTATTCACAGGGATCTGATACCCCAGGTAGACTACTGCCGTTAAATTGTCCCTGGTTACAAAGTTTTGTCTGCCCTTGATAGTTTTAGCTAGTCTGCCTGAGCTTTTCAAACTCCTCTGAATTCTTACCAATTTATATGGTGATGCTGAAACCCTGGTGGCAGATCTTGTCACATCTTGCCTTTATAATGGATTCCCCATCTCCGTGGAGATGAATCCGTTTGGATTGCTACATCGGGGGTGGGTGACCCAATGATGTGGCTTTGTTTGGAATCAGTGAGCAAAGCCATCCTGACTTGTTTAGTTCGACCCTCTATGATGCCACTCTTACCTGTCTTACATCTCCCCCTTCTTTTCCAACTCACGGACTATTTCGTCTGACGTAGCAGTTATGTCCGAGTCCGATTGATGCAAGACTGTTAAAACGTCCGGAGGCTTGGGTAAAGGAGAGATGGAAAGTGTCGGATCCCGCGGTCCACTCTTGAATGGGCGATAGTAGCCGACCTCCAAACATTGGTCTACTTGCCTCTGTACACCGATCGCGTCCCAGATTTTCTAGAAGTTTTCTAGATTTCCCTCTACGGACATTGAGGCACTGCAAGCTAGTAAACATTCATAGTTTGGTAACTGTCTTTGTAAGTTTTCTTAGTTTGGTAAAGTATCGCTCAGAGACGAGTCTTTTATTTCAGCGAGATACTTTGGTTGCCTGAAACTATAATTTTGCTGTATTGGTCTTGTCGCGGTTCTCGCATTGCTGATTGGCTTGGAGTACTGGGATGATTGTGGTGACCGGCCACTTGATTGTGATTGCTCGCGGGAGAACGTGCCGACGCTTGGGACATAGGCATTGAGAAACAGCTGTTCTCCTGCTTCACTCCGTCGATGTCTGCTGAGGGAAAGGAACCGATTTCTTCTTCTAATCGTGGCGTGAAGGAGATATCTAAGGCCTTTGACGCTTGACTAGAAGTGTTGGAGGAATCCGTCACGACGCAGGTATACCATCAAAGTCATCACAAAAGATGAGATCGTCGTCGCGTCATGTGTGGCTAAGTAGTAATTCCAGGAGTCTGAGCAACGTCGAGTACATGATGTGTAAAACATCTATCCAGGTTTACAAAGCTTAAAGGGAATATGATCTCGAGAAAACATAATGTTCAAGAGGTGACCAAATTACGCTTCCAAAATTTTAGTGTCTTTCTCAACTACCTGAATGCCTAAGTCGGTACCTATGGATGGCATCCAGACTGTACGTTTTGTCAGTTATTCTAAAGGTTCCAACAGAATAAGCTTGTCTGCAGCATGATGGGGGCCATGGTAGACTGTGCAATTCTCTGATAGATGTAAAACGAGACAGTGCAGATATTTTTTGTACTCATTTCCGCATGCGTAAACAGCACTGATAATGCCCTAGCTGAATGACAATGCTACAAAAGTGTTCTACGGAGGTGGGGTTTTTGTGATATCATGAGGATGAGTGGGCAATTTTTGTCCGCAAAAAGTGAACCACACTTCACTTGGGCTAGCCAAACGATATTTTGGATCGCATCTGTGAATGGTCCATCATCCGGCTTCAAACGTCACGGAGACTTCCTTTTTGAGACATTAAGTCTAGAGGGAGAGCACAAATCGATGGTCTTCCTGTTGCCTGGATCTCTTTACAGGTTCTGTCCTTTACTGGGACCGCGGGAACCGTCGTTTTACAGGTATTAGTGACTCTTTCGGATCTGTATCGTCTTCCCCTTTCCGTCTCCGATTCAGCGTTGACCGGTGACTGACTGCCGGCTTGAAATTAGTAAACGCGGTGAGAATATAAATCTACTGAGGAGAACGGCAGGTCTGACAGAGCTCCTGTTCTCGGGCTCGGAGACCTGACCCAATTGATCAATACCCGATGACTCTTCTCCACTCACCATTACCGTTTCTGTATGGTGGCTATGCTCCATCACAGAGGAGAAGGTAGTACCAACGACTGTGGAATTTAAGTTGCCACTGGAATGGAGACGGAAAACGAAGCCTGCATCTCGGTTGATATAGCAAATGAAACATCACGTTTCGTGGGAGGCTCTTGCAATGGGCCCTTGGTTCCAGTATTTCCTGTATTTGTTCTTGGAGTTGAGTCTGCATGGAAAGAAACCCCCAAAAATTAAAAGCATCTGAAGAAATCATGCAATAGTGGAATTCCTGGATGTTCTGCAAAAATTATGAAATGTTGTGAACGAAGAAGCAGAAGGTTGTTAAATGAATCGTACTCAATCTTTCGCTATTAACGTGACTGCCATATTCAAAATAGACATGACTGTGTCACTTTGACGGGCCGCCCAAGCTCTATCTAACACTGAACCTATGCTATCTCTAGGTAGGTCCTGCACGGCAATAGCTTGAGAAAACACTTCGACTTTAGGCTTTCTATGTTTCTTTTTCACCTCTGCCGCTGCCTCCGTATCAAACCGAATAGAGAGAAAGACTTAACTTAAAATAACAGAGTTGAGCAAAGAAAGTGGGGAAAAGAAGGCTAGTCGTTTGTTTCTGCTACAATGGTCGTAAGGCGAGTGTGTATTGTACGCAGTAGTTGGATAGGCGCACAAGTGGACGACTAGCCTCGGTCGTGACTGCAAGACAAGCAGAAAGAAGAGGTATTTTTTAACTGTAGTTGACACCAGAAATCAAACAGCTACTATTTTTTAAAACTATTTGCATTTATGGTCTTGACTGAGGAATCTCTAGGCAACAAGTGAAACCTGTCCGATTTCGCAATTTTTGGCAAGCTTTCTGACTTGCCGAAGGGAGAGTAATACCTAATGTAAGCCCTCTGTTTATTCTAGTACATTTTTATACATGTAGGAAGCAAGCGGAATTATCAAACGAGGCTGCTAGAAATGTGAGTAAGAAAATACCAAGGAAAATACCGAGCGAACCAAGAACCAAGATTTGATCTAGGTGGCCCATATTTCTCCAAATGCAGTACAGAATATCTCCCATATTCCAGACAGAAACAGGTGCATCAGAACAGCTTTGAGAAAGAACATGCAGTCAGAAAATGGAACAATCAAACGCAGCAAAATAGACCACGAGCTTGGCAGCTGAATGATTTAGGTAGCGTTTAGTCAAGAAAGGCATAGTTGATTTAGGCAAGTCGAAACTCACAGATGTGTGAGATGATCAGCTGTGTGGTGTTGTCAAAAATCAGTGGTTAAGGCTAGACACACACTTATCGAGACTAACCAAGGGTTTCGGCGCATCTGCCGTGATGTAAACGCAGCAAATTACAACTAGCCCTTTTCAAAGTGCTAAAATCCAAGCTCCCATCAAACCAAATTTATCGGAACTCTCAGCAATGATAAAACAGATGGTTATTAGTTGATTAAACTGAAAAAAGGAACCCACATCGCACCTTTTCAGCTGATGCAAAATTTGTTGCATGTAAATAATGAGGTGTTTGCTAAAACCTCTGAAATGGAATATTGCATCGAACCACTTCCCGCTCACTCAAACAGCTCCTGGATGGTTTATCAGACTGATCAAGAGTATTTGAAATTTAATGGAAACGTTTTGTTTTTGTTTTTACCAATATGACGAAAACCCCATTTAAAAGTGGATATAAGCGAATTCGGAGCTTTTGCGGAATTAAACAGCAGTTTTTTTCTCTAAATCTGAAATTTCAATTCATTAATGGCACTGAGGCACTAACTGTCGGTGCCTGTGGCGTGGTTGCGACAGTTTGAAGGAAGTCAAGACATCTTAAAGTGCGCCCGTTCTCACTGAATCCCAGATACGCAAGTGTAATTAGATGCTGGCCATGCTTAGGACAGTTCAAAAGAAAAAAAAATAAAAAGGAACACATCGATCATTGTGCCACATATTCAAACCATTCATAAACATCTTGAAAACGGAGATGTAAGAAATAAACCAAACCACACATGGTGTAAAACTGGGTCAGATACTACTGGTAAGTATTTGGGGAAAACAACTTACTTTGAAAAATATTCACTTTTTCAGGTGCAAACATTCTTTTGTCCTTCAGCATATTTGGGTGTTTTCTGTTGAAGAAACATATATAACATATAAAACATATACAGGTTATCTTCTGCCTTTCAAACTTCTAGAGGTTTATATATTGTTTTGTTCTATTTTGGGGGCTTGTGTGTCATTTGAACTGGCAAAAGTGTGTTTCTAGTTATTATGAATTAAAATTTAAGAATCGGAGCCGCCAAAACAGCGGCCCTAATAGGACAGTTTGTTCAGAAAGTTTACCTCTGGAGTACTGGCCAATGACTGCATAGATCTGGGAAAAGTTTACGTCTTGTGGACTATAAATTTTTTAGTAATCGGTAAGTACGGGGTTTCAACAAATGGCCTCTGTCCACCAAGATTTCGTTTAAGTGACACGAAAATCCATGATAGTTTGGACAAGAAACACTTGAACTACTTGAACTTTTGAAACGGAAGATCAATATTTTTGAGCGGCAGATAACTTGACAAAATGGATTGTTTCTTTATCTTTACAGGGGAGCTTTAGTGACAGTTCATTTACAGACGACGAGCGTTCAAGTAAGTGCCCAGTCCATCGTTTCTGCCACTGTGGACTCTTGATAGTCTGCCTTGTGTGCCAGTTTGTGTTCCGTGTTAGTCCCCAGACTGTCGTGTGTGCCAATGTGTGCTCGGTGATAGCACCCCCGTCGTTCTATGTCTCACTGTGTGCTTACTAATCGTTTTCCATGCGTCGTGTGCGCCACTGTGTGATCAGCGATTGCTCCCATTCTGTTGTGTATACCACTGTGTGACCAGCGATCGCCCGCTGTTTGCTATGTGCGCCGCTGTGTGCTGATCGATTGGTCCCACTTTATCGTGGGTGCCACTGCACACAGCGACAGTTTCTACTCTCGTGTGTTACACTGTGTGCTCAGCAATTGTTCCCATTCTCTCGTGTGTGACAATGTGTGCTCAGCGATCGTTGCCACTGCGTACTCAGCCATTGTTCCCAGTCTGTCGTGAGTACCACTGTGTTCTCAGCGATTGTTGTGTGTTGTGTGTGCCCACTGTGTGCTCTTGTGTATCGCATGTGCTACTGTGTGATCACTGCCAGCCCACTGTGCCGTGTGTACCACCGTGTGCTGAACGACCTCCTCCACTCTGCAGTGTGTGCCCCAGTGTTGGAGTCACGATTGAGTCTCGATCGGGTCGAGACAAGTTTACTCACTTCGGACTACATCTGCTGCAGTTCAGATTGAGTGCCGGGCCAGGATAAGTCTCTTATTCCTTTCAATACACAGCCGTGGAGGCCTTTTGTTTGCTCTCGCAATCCTCTTTTTCGTTTAAGTACGTGGGTATCTATGAACTAAATTGTCTTTTCGTATAATATAAATAATAAAAGGTGTAAAATGGTTCTTTAAGAATAATTTCATATTTTATGTGATCTGATCTCATGCATTAAATATATTTAATTGCATTAAACAAGTTTTTTGGCTCTTTCATCCGTATCCTGTAAAATAGAAATATTAGAAACTAAATATCTGTTAAATTTGACAGAAAAAAGCAGCGCTAAATAATTATTAAATTTATCATAAAGGGGAAACACACACACACACACACACACACACACACATATATATATATATATATATATATATATATATATATATATATATATATATATATACATATATATATATATATATATATATATATATATATATATATATATATATATATATATATATATATATATATATATATATATATATATATATATATGTGTGTGTGTGTGTGTGTAAGTGCACATATTTAACACAGTGAATAATATATATCCCTTTCGTCTGCTGAAGTGGAGAATATGATTCAAAATTCTCAGACGCTTCCATTGTTCTATTTTTCGTCTTATTGTTATTTGACTTTCTGGGTCACGGTTAAGGTCGAAAACCAGACGATGACTATTATCTCGAAAACGATTAGTGAAAGAGCAATTTTGAGTTCATTTCCGACTCTTTGCTTCTAAACAAAGTTACATAGGAGGTAGATCGCTGACTATAACCTTCTGGATCACGGTCAGGGTCAGAAACCGGAAGTTGGCTATTATCTCGTAAACGGTTAGAGATAGAGCGATTTTGAGCTCATTTTCGACCCTTTGGCCCTACACAAAGCTATGTTAGAGGTACGTCGGTAACCTTGACCTTCTGAGTCACGGTCAAGGTCAACAACCAGAAGTTGACTATTATCTCGATCTCGGAAACGGCTAGAGATAGAGCGATTTTGACCTCATTTTTTGAGCCTAAATAACGTTACATAGGAGTACCTCGGTGACCTTGACCTACTGGATCACGGTCAAGGTCAAAAACCGAAAGTTAACTATTATCTCGAAAACGGTTAGCATGTGCTGCTGACATCGTTGATCTTCTATAAAGTATCAATCTTTAATTATTTGCAAATGGCTAGGTTTTATTTAATATCTAATTCTAGATCTAATTTTAAATCATGAAAACATGTTAATTATGTCTGGATATTTTCATTCTTTATGTAAACGTAAAGCGGAACATATACAGTGCCAGTTTTAGTACTAACGGAGGAGGGATGGCTGATAATACAAAAGAATGCATGGGAATGTGCAAGAGTTTTTTTCAACAATTTTTAATGAAATAATAGTTTCACATTAACAGTTCTGCGGGGGGCGTTCAATTTGATCGATAGCAACCACGACGGCGTTCTTAACACCAAGGAGTTGATGGCTATGTTACGCTCTCTGTCCCGGAATCCGACTGAGGCAGAGATGCATGGCATGGTGAAGAAGCTGGACAAAGACGGTGAGAACCTTTCATTCACGTTGACTTTTTATTGTGAAGTAACATGCGTATGGTCTTTTTTTCATAAATTTAGTAGGTTAAATAATTATATGATTTTTCGTTCCCCCCTCCTGTCCGACCGTGCTCCAACAAAAGCCAACGCCCCCACCTCTGTTATTTACTTATTTATTACATTACCTTATGTACCAGCTGTGGAGGTATGGGTTGAAACTTGTTCGCATAAAGTGATACCCGCTTACAACCAAACCTCCAACCCTTGAACGCCTCATGTCTTCTTAGCCCTTGAATTCTATCAGAAACAGACCTTTATTGTATTGATGGTATTCTAAATTGTTTGCAGGAAACGGCGTTATCGACTTCAATGAGTTTTTACAAGCAATGGAAATGGCTAAAAATAGCAGGGCTGAACAAGACGACGATGCCACTTTTAAAGGTACAGAGTTGAGTCTCCTACTAGCTCTTTCCCATCACTATTCCCCCCTCGCCCCCCCCCCCCCGCTATTTACCGTGTAGGGACGGGGGCGGGGTATGGATAGAGACTACCTCTCAAAGCAAAAACGTGACTAACTAGACCGAACGACCCACTTTCAGAAATCACAAAAGAAATGTTTCTTTTACACTATGACCCAGAAGGGTAGTCACACAGGCTCCCCTACTTTGTAGTCGTTTTCGGCCAACAGGTGGCAAATGAACCTAAAGCCGTTCTGTGGCTAACAATTTTCGAGAAAATAGTCAACTTCCTGTTTTTGAATGTGACCGAGAAAGTCAGGGTGACCGAGATACTTCTTATATAACATTGAATTATGAGCTTAAAATCGCAATATCTCTAACCGTTTTCGAGATAGTGAGCTCTCTGAGATGAGATAATTGCTGTCTCTTTACATCAAATTTTACGTTAAATTTTTTTGCATTTGTGTTCGTATAGTGTTCGATAGAAACAAGGACGGCTTTATTGGAGCAGACGACATCCGCCAGATAATGGAGCTGATGGGGCAGGACTTAACTGATGAAGAAGTGAATCAAATACTCTCCATGGCAGATACTGACGAAGACGGCCACATTGGCTACCAAGGTAATCATATCTACTCATTAGTACCTGGGGTTTCAGTCACAGTGGAACCAAGGAATAGGACCACCCAGTAAGGGGTTCACCTAAAAAATGGGGCTATTTTTCAATACTGCCGTTCTACGAGGCCTTCATTATCAAGTACCCCACAAATAGGACAACCCCGGTAATCGGACCACGTTCAGTCCCACAAGTGGCCGTATTGCCTGGGTTCCACTGTACTTATAATTGGAATTCGTCGATATTTCAGTATACAGCCTCAAGTAAGTGTGAAAAGCCCAGAAATAAGAACCCTCGTGGAGCTGAATAATACATATCTGGACCCAGAACTGCTATCCTTCCACCTCCATACCTTAACCCATAAAATTTTACATTAGCTTAATTCAATTTTATGTATGTATTTGGCATATTTATTGAAGATTTCATGATACACGCTATGCGCTCGTACAAGTTTTAGCGAGTTGTTGCGTTATATCTTCTTGAACATGAGATCTAACCCGACTATGGCTCTGTCTTTTTTTGATCATTTTTGAGCGCGAGAAACACTCGAATTCATTTTCTTTCCAGCAAGGGACCAATGAGATTAAATAAATCTTTTTACTTGCGGCATACATTATACATAGTTAGCAAATAATCAATACAAAAACCGTGAGTTTTTACGGATATAAATGCCATCATGTAAATTTATATTTTGTCAGATGTTATGACTGTCTCTTCTTGTTTGCTTTTATTCTCATCCTGTTTTTTTTTATATTTTTGCAGATTTCGTCAAATTGTTGACTGATGCGGACACGTGACATCATAGTGACGTCAGAGATGACAGTCTACGTCACACCGACTCTTGTGTTCTTCCGCCATCAAACATTGGACAGGAGTTTTACTCGATCGTCCTGGTTCAATAAAAACAACATAATTTTTGTGCATCAAATAAACTGTGCATTTATCCGTCAAACATTTCTGGTTGTATAACGTTTTAAAAACGTTTTACCTAAGCCTTTTCAATGTTCGGATAACGTTTTCTGAAGGTTGTATATGTTATATTGAATAACGTTTTGTTTCCAAACGCTTCCGAAACGTTAGTTTTATACACACTAGCTCAAAAACATTTTATAGCGTTTTGATAAAAATATTTTCTGTGTGTTACTGGGTCACGTACAGGGTCATTTGTAAACATTTTTGTTCAGTTTTATTTTACCTTTCGACCGATTTTAGATTGCTGACCTCGTACCAAATACATGCTTTTAATTTTTAAGTTATTTTATTTTATTTTATTTATAAAATAACTTAATTTTTAAGTTATTTTATAACAGAAACGTATTGGAGATCTTTCACTCTCTCTCACATTGCACACTCGTGCCATACACTATAACATAAATACACGCATATGTTAAAAATACAGATTTTCATACCTATGAGAGTAGTAATTTAAAATAAATGCTTACTTTGAAAAGAAAAATGTATCTGACAATTAGTTAAACGTGTTCCTTCACTGGCTATCTTGACAACTGCAGTGTTTGATGTTTTTTATGCATATCACAAATAGTTTCATTTTCGTTCAAAAATTTATTTGGTTACAACATGAACCTTTACAGAGTGTTTGTATTTGGTTTTGAACAAAACGTTAATTTTGACTGAAACTGTAACCTTTCTTCAACCAGAAATTGGTAAAATTTTGTTTAAACTCAAACGTTTTTATTTGAATATCTTTTGAAAATGTTTGGATTTTCTTGTTTTCAAAACTTGCTTCTCTGGATCCGATGTGTAACTGTTATGCAACCAAAAATCGTTACATTTCCTTTTAGAAATAAACTTTATTATTTGGTTACCATACGAAACCTTTTAGCAACCATAAAAGGTTAGAAAATGGTTGGAAAAAACGTTTTATTATAACCTTGTTACAACCTTCAGAAAACGTTTCCATGTTAAGCGGGTAGTGGTTAACGCTTTCCATTTACAGAATGTATTACTATTTTTGTAATTCTCGAGTCCCAGAGATTTGTAAGTATCAAAACACTTTGGCAGAGAAATTTCATGAGTTAATCCAGGTTGACAGCTAAAACAGCAAATTATTTTCACTAAGTATTCCATGTTACACCTGGTCACAGAGGTACATTTTTGTTTCTTTCTCATTTTCTATCCCCGAGTTACTGCCAGGCTGGCCAATTATCCGGAGCGTAACGTAATGTTAATAACCTATTATAACCCTATCAATCAACTTTTCTCCCATACTGATAAATAATCACAGTGCAAAATATGTAAATATTGTATATCTCTATAATGCGAAAAAATAATGATTGTTTGAAAGATGATAATAACAATAATATAATACAACAGACTATAGTCTTCTTTTACTGTTGGTTCTCGTTTAAAGTCACTTGCACTTACAAGAATGTTATACTTTTCTGTGAAGTCTTACAGCAGCCGCATAGGCATTGCCACAGGGCATCAGACAAAACGACCGACAAAGGCTTGAAATGAAACTCAAAATGACGCCTTTAAAGTGATGTATAGATATTAGGAATAGGACGCCTGGACCAATGCAAATGACCCCCAACCCTTCCCTCCCCCGTCCTCAATTTCGAGATTTTTTTTTCAATCGAATAGCTGTGTGTTATTATTAACTAAAGAGTAAGTAAAATAATTGCTCTTAAGAGAAGTGTGTAAGTACAAGTATTATTATGATTATTATGATTATGATTATGATTATGATTATGATTATGATTATTATTATTATTATTATTATTATTATTATTATTATTATTATTATTATTATTATTATTATTATTATTATTATTATTATTATTATTATTATTATTATTATTATTATTATTATTATTATCATTATTATCATTATTATCATTATTATTATCATTATTATTATTTACATTTAATTATTATTGAATTATTTTGAAAATAACTTAATTATTATTTGATTATAATTTCGAGCCAAGCAGGGTCCACAAAAACATTAAATGATCGGTTTTCTTTTTAATTATATGGTGGTTTAATAGAAATAGTCTACTAACCACAACAAGGTCACCGATATACCTCTTATCTAACGTTCTACGTTGGATAGACCTCAATTACCCGGCGTCTCATCATCGCTCTTGAACAGTTGGAAATGGAAGTCGAAACAATATCTGTCTCCAGACGTTGTATAGAAGTCAGGAAACTATTAATCTCAGATCGGCGTCAAGACCACGAGCGCCATAGTATGGTCAAACTTGGTCACGGTACCTTTACCCTTAGGGCATCCGGTCAGGATACTTAAGACATCGATTTCTGTGAATATTTTTCAAAAGCAGGTGGGGAAAAACTTTAAATTCTCATATTTTACATCCTCATTTCGATCTACTACCATTTCCGGTGAGCGATAACACAAGTATAGTGCTTCTTGTTATAAGCTAAACGTAAATGCAATGTCGATATCTTGACGTCTATTTATCGTTGCACAAAAGACGTTGATAAGACGTCGGAATCCCCACGTCAGCGTGAAAAATCGACGTCGTTTTCATTTCAAACCAAAATAGTTTCAACAGACAGCCACCGACAATTTAAATTGCCATGCAGTCTTTGAGCTAACCGCCTGCTTTTCATGCCTGTGCATTTGTTAAATCATTAAGCGCTGTAGCATGTTGTATGACGTCCAAGCTGTGCAAGATATGCGGGATTATTAAGTCCAGTACAGCTGTACTGTTACTTTAGCGCAGTGCAGGCGCTTTGTGGGGCCATGTACTGAGTGAGTTTGGGTGTGGGGCCGTGTTTGAGGTTGGCTAGGGTTTTAGATATATATTTTACTCCTAACTTATATTCTTCAAAGCTTTTTGTGTACATTGTGTGAAATACCGCATTTAAATCGTTTAGAAATAATAAAAGTGTTGAAAAATTACATAATTGTGACGTCAAAGATAAAAAGTAGGTCCCCGACATGTTCCCTGCAAAAAGTAGTCTCATGACGTATTTTGATCTAAACCTGTATATGAAACCATTTTCAAGATATTTCACTATAAAACTTTCATAACGTCATAAGATATTGATGATAGGTCAACCATTTTTCAGGATCCTCTTTCCATGGTCAATCATACATGTACTCAATTTCATTTTCTTAGCCCTAGCCGTATTGGAGGAGATGCGTGGAAGCGAAAAAAACTGACGAAGAAAAGAAAAAAAGGAAAAAAAGAGAGACTGAAAGTCCCAAGTGTAAATAAATTATAAAGGAAAATACATGGCAAGCCAAATATTCATAACTTTCACTCATTTGTAATGTGAGTACAACTTAATAGCAAGTGTGGAGGTGAGCATTCCCTAAATAGGGGAGACTAGCATCCCTGCTGAGGCATTTGGTGTTCAGCCTGACGGCAAGATACAACACATAGCACACACAATATTTGCCTTATATGTCGTTTCAATGTCCATTATTGCATATAAAATGAAAATGAATTTTAAAAAAAAAATTGAGGTTGACCAAATGGACATCCTACACTATGTCTCTGCCAAATTTGGTTAAAATTGTTGAGGAGGATGCACCACCAAGCATACATACCGCCATTAATGTATATCCCACTAACACCCCCTTCCCTACCCTAGGAAATCCCTCAAAGTCACAGTATTTAGTTTTAAAAACCCGTACGCATTGAGATAGGTCAATGAATATTCTCAGTGCTACCATTGAGTAAATATATGCTACAGAAGAAGTATCAGACTAACAGTCTGCAAAGAATCTGAAATTTTCAGGCAGTTTGTAAACTACTTGGTTCAGTCACCGACTTTGTAACCTGATTAAAATTTGTATCCTCTGAAATTAGGGAACCAAAAATTTGAAGTGTCCCAGTAATGCTATTTACTTTATAAAAATGACAATACTAACACAGCTACAGAGAGTAGTATAATCCCATGTAACATATGAGATAAATTCGAGAGCAAAGCCGTTTTTCCAATAAAGAAAGCAAAACATTTCTTTATTTTTAATGTTTAAATTCAATAAGTGGAGGTAATTTTAAAATCTAATTGTGATGAGTTAAACGATGCGTTTTAGTTTACATGACTGTTGTTAGCCAATTCCTCCAGGAAACGAATGCTTATTCTATATACCTTACTTTCACAGAGCCTTACTGGTTAATAGTGTGAATACGGCATCTTGTTGCAATTTATGCTCATCACAAAACTTCATTATAAGCTCTTAATCAAACATAAATAACTTTTAAATAATCTATTTAAATAGGGTTAAGATAAATAAATAATGAGCGGATTCACGCAAAAACGGAACATCAGTTTTGGTAAAATGAGAGAAATCTGGAAACAAAGAAGCTCAAAATCACTTGGAAATAAATGTTAGAAATCCATTACATTAATGTCATAAATAAATGTTCCTACATTTCAATAAAGCTAAAAGACAGAGAATTTATAGACAGAAAATCAATTTTCATTTTTCTTATTTGTTTCTTTATATTTTCTCTACTAGAATCATGTGAGTTTCCGGTACTGGAAACTGCGAACTGAACAGCATTCAATACTAATGCTGATTCATATGTAAAACGCATATAGAACGCATTTATGTCATAATTCTTCGATGCATTGTGCGACTTTGGCGCAACAACATCACCGACACCTGCAATCAATAGTATAATTTAATTTGAAAAATTACTATCTGGTTTCTGAATACATAAATAGTATACACTTATGAAATGATTAATTCACCTTGTTTACTAAAATCATTAAATGTACTACAAGGCTTCCTTACAGCAGATACATTTAACTTATAGCAACGCTTAAATCTTCAAACAATATTCTGTTTAAGTCATCAAACTGATTTGATGAAATCAGCATTTCAGGCAACTGTTCTTTTGTTAGTTATTGGGTATGCACCTACCCGGCAGAACTCATTTTCAAACATTTCTGTTATCTCCTGCATTTTGAATTGTGGCTACCTTGCAAATATACAATTTAAGAAATCTTTTAGTTCATGAAAGCTTATTTCATTATCATTCATAAACAGAGAAAAGGGTGACAATTAAACATTATATATCTGATACAAAGCTTAGGACTGTGTTACAATTTAACTTTCTTATGATCAGTGCCTTGCTAGTACTTGCGAGTTCCAAAATCCACAATCTTTATTATTCGTATATTCCATATATATAAGTGTATGCCATATATTCTACATGTTTTGTTTTACTGTTTGCTTGTCTTACATACTGCACAGAATATCTTGTACATGTTTCTATACGTTTCTATAAAATTCTTTCTTGATTGTTCTGCAGTTATAAAAATGATAAAATTTTTTATGTGGATAATAAACAAAAGAAACAGAATCCATCCATAATGATTTCCAAACCAGGTTGCCAGCAGCAAAGCATTGGTTAAGTAGCACCTACAGGTAATCCTTACGATGCTATCTGCTACCATATAACCTGATGAAAAGAGACTGCTGATAATTACCGCCATCGACAATTTAATAGAACGATTTGCTGCTTCCTGATTTATATGCGAATTTCTGGTTATAATGACAGTTATTAGTAAGGTTAAGACAAGCGTTGCTATCCACGCTGACAAGTAGAGTATGCTAGTCGCAAGGGATACAAGAGCAAAGGGAGTAAAATAGGTATAATATGGTCTCATCTCTCCAGGTAGTTTTACACTAATTTCCAAAGACTCAAATTCCATTATTCTCTCCAAGTTTTTAATGTCTTCTTTGAATCCTAATATATGCTCAGTCGTTCTCAACGCCAAGATAACCACAATTCCTCCACTAAAGACCTAAAAAATAATTAAATCAGCCTTTGAATGACATAACCTGATTAATACAGTAGTTAGTTTTTAATATGAAAGCAGCTCAAAATTGTTAAAAATCACTTTTTAATATTATATTTATTCTACATTAAAGCAAAATATATTTATTTAATATATTTATTCTACATTAAAACAAAACAAGATTTTGTTGAATAAATCCATATCAATTTATCATAATGCAATGGAAGTTATTATTTTATTACAACAGTTACTTACGGTTAATGAGCGTTTTGGCGATAGAAACGTCAATCTAAGAAATGGGAAGGCAAGAATTAGCCATTGCTCTATGGTTGTTAAAAGCACACCATAAATTGTGATGGATCCACTGATTGCATGGCAAAATCCTGCCACTGCAACTGTTATGCGATGAGCAAGTTCCTTCAAATTTAAATATTTAAGTTGTTTTCAGTTCATCTTAAGACACAAAATGTATCATAAACCTGTGAGTGAAATCATTATACTGTGAGTGAAATCATTATCCTGTGAGTGAAATCACTTTATCATTTAGTGAATTCATTCTTTTCTTTTTCAATACACAAAGCCCATGTACTGTCATGGACACTGAAAATTTCTTCTGAAAATAACAATTTGTTTCAAATCTGTTACTTTGGATTTCATGCACAACATACTTTGCTAACATATGACGCTGTAAATTAATGAATGTTAAACCGAGACCACTAACACTCAGTCATTTCCGTGAAAACGCTTAAGCCAGTTACGTAATCTTTATAAATAAGTATGACAGTTGCACCCAATATGGTCAATTATAAATCAAATTTTGGTTGTGAGACAGGAAAATCGTTAGCTGAAGACACCATATTCAGGTTAACCTAATGGGCGTGTTCAGGTAACGTGTCAAAATATCCCGGTTTAAGAAGCATGGACTATCTTTGAAAGCAGAACACTGTAGTCACATTACCTTGCCATCTGTGAACATTGAAAGGGTGGTGTCATACATGGAAACAAATACTATAGCAGAAAGATTCTCCAGTATAATAGCTGTAGTCATTCCAATAAGGTATATATTAATTGTAGGCATTTCCTTGAATTTCTCTCTCGTTATTGGCAATAAAAGTAGAATATTTATGAAAACTGAGATACCTAAAACAGCAGAGCTGACATATTGCAATGCCATACACAACAGACTAATCCCTCAGAGACGATTGTTCTTGACAATTTTTTACTTATATTTTTTACCTTTTTTATATGGCAAGATATATGTTATTCTGAATCTCAAATTACAACCACTTCAAAAGATCTCATTTGCTTCCGGGTAACTATCAAATAGTTACTTAGTTTAGCATCTTGTACACTGACAGATTTTTATAGCAGGTGTTTAATGGCGTTTACATTAAATTGGCGTTTAATGTAAAATGTTGCCATCCTTGAAAACAAGATATGGAAATTAGCAAACGTATTTCGATGGACATTTATCAGATTCATTAATGAAAAAATATGTTTTCCCTGAGCTGTTTTATTAAGTGGGAATTAAGGATAAATAGAAGAACTGACCCTCAAAAACAAGGTATGCTACTTTCATGCTTTCTTTTATATTTTGGAAATAATTTGTTATGAGATCCGATCTCGGGAGCCATATGTCAGACATTATTTCCTCCCATGTGCAGTTATCCTTGAATTCGTCAGATAACAACGTTATTTTTATCTCAAGCGTTTCATTAATGATTTCTCTCAATTTAGTTTTTTGTTCACTTGTCGTAAAATTACAACTATTCTCAATATATTGAATTAAATCGCTGCTTTCTTTTACATCTGCAATGCCTTCCAGATTGCATAGCGCCGCTTCTTTCAGCGTAACATTTAAATTCAGATGCCCAGGCACTATAATTAACACACACTTTATGAGCGAGTCCTGCAAATATAAATACATTACATTGTTTCGTTCAATGGCAACATTCATTTTTATAAAATCACGAATTGTGTAAAAAAAGAAAAAGTTGACATGAAGCTGTTTAGATCAATAGATATACAAAAAGATTTGCTTTCTGTTAATGTAAAATGTAGAAATAAAAAAATAAGTCACTGTTTGATCTCCGAACTGTAAAAATAACATACATTCCCAAAACATACTGACAAAACATTAATCGTGATCAATAAAACAAAAAACTGAAGCCTGTGGTAAATATGCGTGTAATTTATGACCATTTGTTTATTACTATTTGTTATGCTATTGTGCTAAGGTTTTAGTGTTTGGTTGAAGAAAACCTTTTGTTCTTCCTGTAATTAAATTCTTCTTAAAGGTGGAGACACTATTGCCATGTGAATCATTGCCATGCCTTCACACAGAAATAAGATTACAAAGACACAATTACTTTCACACTTTCATATGATCTTCCCACCAATTAACTCTGGTATTATAGGGAGTCAGAGTGAGTTGTTTTGGTTCCTTGATGGAGCAATTATTTCTTTAAACCTGAATGTCACATATATTTGTTTCATTCTTAACAATAAGCCTGAAAGGATTTATTAACTTCTTTTGTTTTTCAAAGTAAAAAAGTCGCATAAAGTTAAATATAATGTGACATTTTAGTTTTGAAAAGCTTAAAACATAACGTTCTTTTTTATTCTTTTCAATATGTAAACCGTAATTAAAATTGATGTTGAGAGTGATGTTTCTGTAAGTAAGATCTAGAAGTTTTATTCATAAACATAAAAAACTTTTGACATTTTTCCTAGATCCCTGCATTTTGTCCTTTCGAAAGTTTCTTGTTGTAAATAAAATACAAAAAGTTAGATTTATAAGATTTTAGCTTACAAGATACAAGGATATATTTTTTCACCTTACCTTTTGAAATGAGAATTCTTATCTATTTGCATCGCATTTTTACGTAAGATAATAAGACAGTTGCATAGTAACACAACATGTGAAAGAAAAGATGTTAATGATTTCTCATGCTAGTTAGTGGTCTTACTTGATGGTTTATTGATAGAAGAAAATCAAGAGTAGCCGTGAACACACAGATGATGATTCTATTGTTCTGACATTAAGAGGATAATGTGTCACTCAGCGCGATGTTACCTCTTTGTCTATGAAAGCGGGGGCTTATTAGAACACCATGAGATGTGCACGTGATTACAAACAATAAATAAAAAAAAACATAAAAAAAAACAAAAAAAAACAGTGTTTTGTTTCCTTCAAGGTTTCCACTCATAACTCACAAGCAAACTTAAATTGCTGATACTCATAACCCATAAAAATACTCCTTAGCATTTGTGTATATGAATTTAAAAACTGGTTTAATGAAATCAAAATTACATTCTCTGTCTTAATGTTTCTCAAATACTTACCCGAGGGTCAAAACTTTCGTTTTTATTTTTGTTATTTCCTTTTAGTTCAGAAAGGCATTCTTCTGTTTTTGTAATTGTAACTACTGATTTAAACGCAGTACTGTTCATATCTACATTACTCGTCCTGAAGCAGTCAATCAAACTATGATCTAAATATCCTGCAATGCATCTGACAAGTGCATAGTAGAACTGATAAAGAAGGTCACTGTTTGTGATTACCCGAGGCAAATTGTCTCCATTGATCTTCACACATTTTGACGATTTTATCGTACCATTATCTTTGCCACGTTTTGGAACCACAGAATGTTTCAGTGTGTTTGCTGATGATTTTCTCTTTACCATTCTATGTAAGTGGTTCAGTTTACATAGGGATTTTCTGTATCTGTTTGTGCTTTCCCAACTATTGCTCTGTGCATCTATGTACAATTCAAAGTTTGGACTATATTTTTGAACCGCAATATTCTGGTAATAAGAATATGTCATTGAAAAAGTCGGCACAATACCGGAATCTTCAGACGTCACAGGACAATGCAGCAGGCTATTTCTTGTATTTTTCCATATCACGTCCTCTTCATCTGCCTTGGCTACATATTTAATGCCGAATGAAGAATATCTATCCAAAAAATTTAAAAATGTTAATACCGTCATTACAAAAGGAATTAGTACAGTTTTATGAATCATCTTAACCTTTAAAAATAATATATTAGCCACTAAGCAGCAAATTTTAGTCTTGTTTTAATTTTAGACCTGCATTTGTGTTCAGAGAAATGATGTTACAATAAATGCCTTCCCTTTTATACGGAGTTAATTTTTGCTGATTAATTTCTTCAGTTTTGGATTAAAAAACTAAAACACACTTTTTGACTATTAATGGTCATGAATAAAAAGATCACAGATGTCATTAAGCTAAGATATATTTTGTTCCAAAGGCAATAAACAAAATTGATTACAGGTATCGTTTTTTTATGAAAGTCTCAAATTTCTTTAAGTAATGAATATTAACCGGAGAACATTTGCTTAGATTGACTGTATCTTGATATATTCTTTATTCTTTTCAAGTTTTACTACAATAAACTTAAGTTTAATGAGGAAATATATTAAAATTAATAGAATTTGAGCCTTTCTCAAGCCATGCAAATAATATAAAGTGAAGTTATAATATTGCAATAAAATATGTTACTTACCCAAACGTAAACCAAATTTATATCACAATGTAATGTTACATGAAATTAAAAAATTATCAGATTCTTAAAATTATACAATTATATAAGCGTGCCTAATTATGTTCAACAATGAGATGAAGTATTTAACTACTGAATTTCACTACCTTCAGTAAACAAATTCTCAGTGGTAAATAAATCTCACATAAAATAATCAAGTTTAAGCTAATCAAAAATTGAAGTATCATTTAGTACTTGAATTGAATAATGATTACAATCTTGCTTACAACATCTTGTATTGTTAAAGTTCACACAATATTAGTAAGAATTAACGCTTCAATGGTAACTTTAAAGGGTAATGTGGTATAATTAAGGCTAATCAATTTCTGATAATGCCTGGTTGTGCTTCTCAATTTTATAACATCAGCCACAATAAAATGGCTGCAACAACAGTAACTTAAAATGCATAAAATGCGTCACTAGAAACTCCAATTTATCCTAGGGCATTTCATTCTATTCAGTTAAGCTTCCAGTAGATATAGAAATGATGTTTCTAATTAATGAAATTGCTAATAACATTAAAGGCATTTTAAGAGTAATTGGAAATTGATACAGAGTAACTTTTCGTTAAACTGTATTTTTTGCACGTGTATTTTACTTTTATATTTGGACAGGTTTGTGCTATGCTGAGATATTTTGCATTTTTTAGCAAATTTTGTTGGTTATATAATGCAAAATGCAATACCATTAAAGCACCCAACATTTTTTTTCTGTTTAATGGTATTAATTCAAATACTGATGCTATTAATTAAACAACAATCACGAAAATATAAAGTGAATTGCATTGACGGTGATCGAGATTGGAATAATGTAAAAACTTAAAAGTTCTCCCTGAAATTGTGTGGCGAAATCTTGTCTTTTCTTGTACTGAATATGGAGCATAGTTCTTTCTATTGAATTTCGCTCTAACTGAATTGTTCATCGAGAATTTGAGCGCATGGTTCAAAAACTTTTACAATTTCCGATAACTGAACCTTATCTCTGAAACATGATGTACTTCACTTATCCCAAGAACGGGCTCTGATACTAGAAATGCATTGTACAACAGTTTGTCAGTTTCCCAACGTTCGATATTTTAGATAACTGGATAACTAACTATATAATTATTATCTACTTGTTTTTTTTTTCAATGAAAATTAAAGTTCTTTGCCAAATCGCGACTGTTCACTATTTAGTCGGATGATTTCAAATTTAAAATCTTACTATGATTTTAGTGTATAATCGTTGGAGGGGATAACTGTTTACGAAACTGTAAAAGTTACAGTACGAAATTGTCCTTTTAAAGTAAGATTATTTTTAACGTTTGTTCTTCACTTTTTTTTATCTCACCCTCAATAAATACGTGTAAAATGAATTTTTCTCTACTGTTTCCTTTCACATTTATTCTCCGAGTTTCTTAACTCACTTGCACAAGTCTTCTATTGCGCTTACGTCTTATGTCACTGCATATAGGCACATAACATAAATTATGTTATCAGCTAGCAGCAAACTATCTATGAAAGTTTTCTAAATCCATAACATATCTTTCGACTAATAATGAGATGGGCTATGCTTCTCTCTGCCGCCACCCGTCGTAATGCCATTTCTTGAGAACGATTTCGGTAATTTTTTACGACGGAACGGTAATTAATACTGCTATAGCCCACTCTACTTGAAATGAGCTTGTTGTATGAATAAAAATGACCTCGAATTGTGTTGTATCTTGTAGACACAAACGGTTTTTAAATCTTTATGCATGAATGCGGGTTAAAAACAACCTTTCATCAGCAGCTGCTCCTAATTATTTTCATATCGAAAATGTTCCACTATAAAACTCAAAACCATGCACTCAAAACTTAATAAGACGTTTCTTTAAAAAAAAAAACGATCATTGATTTATCTGCTTAAAATAGCTCTTATTATTTTTTGGTCAGAAAAATGATACACCAATATCCTTTTTAGATTTTTCCCGTCAGCCATATTTCCAAACCTCAATTTTTAGATGCATTTTATATGTTCGGAGATATCCACTACTCAGAACATGACACATACAATTTGCTTTTTTTTTCTTTTCTTTTTTTTTGTTCTCTTTTAATTTTAGCGGCTATTGTAAAAACTGAAACAAATTATGATGCCACTTGGAAACGCTGAGTATCATGTGGTTGCTAAATTATTTATCCAAAACAATCTATTTCTCATGATCATTAAATAATATTTCTTCAAACACTACACCAATTGAGAATTAATTGCTTCAACATTAGTTCTCTTCCAAGCTTACCTTCGGTAACTACATGAGGAGAGAAAACCGCAACTGTTTGAAAAAGATATCAAATGTTTTGAACCTCACATTGATCCAAAGAAGTCCTTAATTTTTTTATAACGAAGCCCTCCGCCCCCCCCCCCCCCCCCCCCCTCTCACCCGTAAAAAAATTGTATCATACATTCCAGTATCCAGTATAGCGTCAAAGGCCTACCCACTTTTCTTGCACTGCCAACAATTGCGATAATTAATCAATATCGATCAACACAGCCTCCCAACGGCCAATAAGTCTTTATGTTATATTTGCAGTAAGTAAACACACTTTTATGTTTTTGGCATGAAATTAAAGGAAAACTAAAATTTTGACTTCAGTCAGATATTCCACAATATAAGTAATAGAAGAGTTTTCTCCGGAATAACAATTATCAAAGAAAGTTGAATAATGGAAGATTTTTGCTTTTCCATGGCATAAGATGTCCCGGGAGGGGGAGGGGGAATGAGGGAGGGGAGCAAAAAGCCCACTATGTCGTTGGCGCTAAACGCCCCTCTTGCATTTTCCCTACAATGTAACACGAGTTTACATTAAATTCTTCGGAACCCATGATGGTGGACAATCTTTCCACAAGCGATTTTCCCCATGAATGGTTTAAGACGCCTAATTTGATAGGGAAAAGAAATAATTTTATTACGCATTCGTTTTGTTTACAGACAGTTAGCTGATTATTGTTGAGAGATACAGTATAACATCCTATGTATGTAAATCATAAGTTTTGTGAGCAGCGGAGTTATGAACGAGATCGATTACCGCAGGCATTATGCCCCACGCTACTCCATGAAAATCCTGAAAAAAAGTTAATTTTTAAATGATGCAAAATGTGAAACTTCAAAATGCCTCTATTCCTGTAGTTAGTAATAAATTAAATTTATAAAGCTTCAGATATGTAGATCCTTCTCGTTATTTTTTTTTATATTGGCCTTTCTTTTTGGTTTGCGTCTCAAAAACGCTTAGAATTTACTTCAGGAGGTGTCTAACATGGATTGTGCTGGAGTTTGAGATTCCAGACTTATCAATTTTGTTCTGCTTTTTTTAAATTAGTATAACAATTAAATGTGACAGCTTAGCAAGCATTTGTTTCTACAGTTATGAAAGAATCTTTAAAGTTTCATAGATGTGTTTCGTTTTACAGAAGATTATTCTTTGTGCTGAATGTGAAAAATCATCGATATCGAAATTTTCCATAATTGCTCTTAAACTATGATGAATATTGTTCTGATATTGTTCTCGTTTTCAAAGTGCTAGTTTTTATTCACGTTTCAAATATGTGTCTCCGAATTTATTAAATATCTACCTCACTGAGTATCCGACGTGGATTGTGTGCTGAAACACGAGATTCTAAAAATATCGATTTTTTCATTTTTTTTCGTTCGTAAAAGTAATATAGCTTGCCTGTTAGTAGAGTTATAACTGAATCGTTCGTAAACTTCACAGATTTTTTTTTTGTCTTGTTTTCAAAAGAGTGTCGGTTTTAGTTTACATCGAAATTCATCATGATCACAATTTTCAATACTGAATCCTAAACCGTGGAAATTAATATGTTATTGTTTTCAAATATGTAAGTCTCAGCTCAGTTTTTTAAGTGTAAACTGCCCAAGGGATTGTCCAGCATCAGTTTTCCTGAAATTAGAGAATCTGGAAATTTGCAATTTTATATGTATGTAGTTTCTATGGACTCTATGTTTCAAATGAGAAATGCACATTTTATGAACTTTTTTACTATAAAGGCCTTCCATTTGCCAGTATCAACTGGTTCAAATGTGTTTAAAGTGGAATGATGTCTCTGTCTTCAATGTGGAATGAGGTCTGCGTCTCAAAGCCATTCAGTGCTTGCTTCCCTTTGATGGTAGAGAGAATGCAACGCACTTAAGACAAGATTCATCGACGCATTCGACGATGCAGTACAAAATAAGAACTGGCGTATTAATTGCCTCCAAGCCGCTGCTTGTAGTGGACTCTTTTCTTATCCATGTGATGTCTTGCCTACGTCGAATAACAACTAAAATAATCCCCTTGTGTTATCGCTCTCCTGAGAGGTCACTTCGAAAACAGACCAATACGAGAACGTAAAATATGAGAATTACAAGTGCGCACAAGTTTTTCTCACATACTTTTGAAAAATATTAATCCAGTTCGATCAAATGACCTGATGACCAAGGGATGGGGGATGGGGGGGTGCAGTGAGAAGGAGGAGTGTACTGTGATCGTTGTTGCATTCTAGATTAATATTTTCCGACTTTTATACAGCGTCGCTTTCCTTACGCCTATACAACGTCGGGAGATTTTTCGACTACCACTATCATCCTTTACACAACGTTGATTAGATCCCGGATAACGCTTGTCTGTCAAACGTCAAAACCGACGTTGATTTGACGTCGGGTGCGACGCCCAACCAACGTTGATCCAACGTACATCGCTATGTTTACTAATGTCTGAAAGTAGTTATAAAATGCCGTTTCCACCGCACTTTGTGACGTCATACTGTCTGGAAGTGACGTCATCATGTCTGAAAGTGACGTCATAGCGTCTGGACCGGAAGTGGTGTCTGGAGCGGAAGTGTTGTCTGGAGCGGAAGTGTTGTCTGGAGCGGAAGTGTTGTCTGGACCGGAAGTGCTGTCTGGACCGGAAGTGACGTCATGTCTGGAAGTGACGTCATCATGTCTGGACCGGAAGTGACGTCATAGTGTCTGTTTGTTTCTATCTGCTTCAGTTTTTTGGATGGAGCGCGCGCACGTGTTGGGATGACGTCATGATGAAGGGTAAACGTCACAGCAGAGTGTGCGTAAACGAAACGTCATTTTGTTTTCGTAATTTGAAATAACGGACTTCCGTTGAAGTGTGGAACTTATATTTGTAACATGCCGCCATTTTAACTGTGTAAAAAGTGAAAAAGTGGGATAACTTTCGTTATAGTTGACCGATTTGAATGAAAATTTCACTGTTTGATTCAGTTTTATATCTAGTTTTGTTATAAAGTGGTCACAGGCTATTTACACCGGTGGCTGTATGCATTTTTGTAACATGCCGCCATTTTAACCTTGTAAAAAGTGGAAAATTGGCATAACTTCCGTTATACTTGGTTGATCTACATGAAAATTTCACTATTTGATTCAGTTTTATATCTAGTTTTGTTATAAAGTGGTTATAGGCTATTTGCGCAGCTGGCTGTATCATTTTTGTAACATGCCGCCATTTTAACTTTGTAAAAAGTGAAAAATTGAGATAACTTTCGTTATACTTGGCCGATTTACATGAAAATTTCACTGTTTGATTCAGTTTTATGTAAAGTTTTAACATTAAGTAGTTATAGGCTATTTACACCGATGGCTGTATGCATAATGTGACATGCCGCCATTTTAACTTTGTAAAAAGTGAAAAAATGAGATAACTTTCGCTATAGTTGGTCGATTTGCATGAAACTTTCACTGTTTGGTTCAGTTTTATATCTAGTTTTTGTTATAATGTAGTCATGGGCTATTTGCGCAGCTGGCTGTAGGCATAATTTGACATTCGCCATTTTAACTTTTTAAAAAGTGGAAAAGTGTAATAACTTTCGTTATGGTTAACCGATTTGAATGAAAATTTCACCATTGAATTCAGTTTGATGTCTTAGTTTTACAGTAGTTTGTACATAGGTGGGTTATTGGAATGGCGCGCGCCCCCCACCATTCAAACATGTGTTTGAATTATTTTTACGTCAAACTATGGTTCAACAAGTTGTTTAGCAATTGTACAACAATTGTTCAACAAGCTGTTGTTCAACATGTTCAACATGTTGTTGAACATGTTCAACATATTCAACATGTTCAACAACATGTTCAACATGTTCAACAACATGTTCAACATGTTCAACAACATGTTCAACAAGTTGAACATGTTCAACATGTTCAACATGTTCAACAACATGTTCAACATGTTCAACAAGTTGAACATGTTCAACATGTTCAACATGTTTAATAACATGTTCAACATGTTCAACAAGTTGAACATGTTCAACATGTTCAACATGTTGAACATGTTCAACAACATGTTCAACATGTTGAACAACATGTTCAACATGTTATTGAATACGTTCAACATGTTCAACATGTTGTTGCACAAGTTTAACATGTTCAACATGTTGAACATGTTGAACATGTTCAACACTTGCTGTTTAACAAGTTGTTCAACAAGTTGTAGTTTAAGCAAAGAAAAAATAAGACATATGTTGAATAGGTTTATTAATACATTTAAATACACTTAAATACACTTAAATACACTTAAATATATACTACTTAGATGTAATCAAAATATGGTGTGTAACTCGTCAAAAATGTCAAACTTGTTAAAATTGCTAAAATTGCTGAGTCAGCAATTTTAACAAGTTTGACATTTTTGACGAGTTACACACCATATTTGGATTACATATAAGTAGCATAAAAGGAAGAGTGAGACATGCATTTCATTCATAGCAAACAGCAATAAATTCTGCTGAAACAGTTTTTGATTAAGCACGCGCCTGTTCCAATGACGTCATTATGACGTTATAATGATGACGTCATAATGACGTCATAATGACGTTATGACGTTAAACTCCCCTAGGCGTAGACAACATGTTCAACAACATGTTCAACAACATGTTCAACAACATGTTGAACATGTTCAACATGTTGTTCAACAAGTTGTATATAAGGCTATGTTTAAAGGCTTTTTCATCACTTGAAAAGTGTATGTTGAACCGAAAGGATGTATAAATGCAACATTTGTCTGAAATCTTACAATTGGCCACAAAGTCTTAAAAGACACTTAAAGAATGCTCACACTTCAGAAGAAGAAGAATTGGAGATAGATATTGAAAACCCTGTGAAACGACCTATCACTGAAATTTTAGATGAGTCTTCTATGGAAAGTCAAAGCGTCAACATGACTGAAAAGAATGCACATGCTTGTACAGAATGTGGTGCGTTATACAACAGTCAAGAAGCTTTGTTCAAACATATGGAACATTGTGTTGAGGGTGATAATGACGGCAGCTCTGAAAGTGAGTCAGAAACAGACTCTGAAAGTGAGTCAGAAACAGACTCTGTTTGGTATGATATGGTTCAAGAAGTCTACGATGAATATGATACCAAATTTCAAGAAAAGGTTTCAGAATATGAAGAACAAGGGCTTGAAGATGCGCGTGACATAGCAAGTGACGACTTTCGACCCATTCATAAGCGTCGACTTAAACAACTGTTTATGAGACTATTCAAATATGCCCAACGCCTACAACAAAACGAACATTATGAAACCATTTTAGAAGACTTTAATTACTTTGTTGATGAAAAACATTACGAGTATTCAAAGGCACTAAAGGCGGCTATAAGAAGAAACGATGCATTCTTTGAAGAGCTTCTAGATGAGGAGGAGGAAGATGAAAGCAGTGACGAAGAAAGTGATATGGATGCCAGTGAACAGAGTGAAGCAGATGAAGAAAATTAGACTTACTTGACTAAACATTTATAATAAAGACTTTGTAAATCAATAAATGTTATAATATTGTTATAGATTTAAGCTGTATATATTTAAGTGTATTTAAGTGTATTTAAGTGTATTTAAATGTATTAATAAACCTATTCAACATATGTCTTATTTTTTCTTTGCTTAAACTACAACTTGTTGAACAACTTGTTAAACAGCAAGTGTTGAACATGTTCAACATGTTCAACATGTTGAACATGTTAAACTTGTGCAACAACATGTTGAACATGTTGAACGTATTCAATAACATGTTGAACATGTTGTTGAACATGTTGAACATGTTGTTGAACATGTTGAACATGTTATTAAACATGTTGAACATGTTGAACATGTTCAACTTGTTGAACATGTTGAACATGTTGTTGAACATGTTGAACATGTTGAACATGTTCAACTTGTTGAACATGTTGTTGAACATGTTGAACATGTTGTTGAACATGTTGAACATGTTGTTGAACATGTTGAATATGTTGAACATGTTCAAAAACATGTTGAACATGTTGAACAACAGCTTGTTGAACAATTGTTGTGCAATTGCTAAACAACTTGTTGAACCATAGTTTGACGTAAAAATAATTCAAACACATGTTTGAATGGTGGGGGGCGCGCGCCATTCCAATAACCCACCTATGTACAAACTACTGTAAAACTGAGACATCAAACTGAATTCAATGGTGAAATTTTCATTCAAATCGGTTAACCATAACGAAAGTTATTACACTTTTCCACTTTTTAAAAAGTTAAAATGGCGAATGTCAAATTATGCCTACAGCCAGCTGCCCAAATAGCCCATGACTACATTATAACAAAAACTAGATATAAAACTGAACCAAACAGTGAAAGTTTCATGCAAATCGACCAACTATAGCGAAAGTTATCTCATTTTTTCACTTTTTACAAAGTTAAAATGGCGGCATGTCACATTATGCATACAGCCATCGGTGTAAATAGCCTATAACTACTTAATGTTAAAACTTTACATAAAACTGAATCAAACAGTGAAATTTTCATGTAAATCGGCCAAGTATAACGAAAGTTATCTCAATTTTTCACTTTTTACAAAGTTAAAATGGCGGCATGTTACAAAAATGATACAGCCAGCTGCGCAAATAGCCTATAACCACTTTATAACAAAACTAGATATAAAACTGAATCAAATAGTGAAATTTTCATGTAGATCAACCAAGTATAACGGAAGTTATGCCAATTTTCCACTTTTTACAAGGTTAAAATGGCGGCATGTTACAAAAATGCATACAGCCACCGGTGTAAATAGCCTGTGACCACTTTATAACAAAACTAGATATAAAACTGAATCAAACAGTGAAATTTTCATTCAAATCGGTCAACTATAACGAAAGTTATCCCACTTTTTCACTTTTTACACAGTTAAAATGGCGGCATGTTACAAATATAAGTTCCACACTTCAACGGAAGTCCGTTATTTCAAATTACGAAAACAAAATGACGTTTCGTTTACGCACACTCTGCTGTGACGTTTACCCTTCATCATGACGTCATCCCAACACGTGCGCGCGCTCCATCCAAAAAACTGAAGCAGATAGAAACAAACAGACACTATGACGTCACTTCCGGTCCAGACATGATGACGTCACTTCCAGACATGACGTCACTTCCGGTCCAGACAGCACTTCCGGTCCAGACAACACTTCCGGTCCAGACAACACTTCCGCTCCAGACAACACTTCCGCTCCAGACACCACTTCCGGTCCAGACGCTATGACGTCACTTCCAGACATGATGACGTCACTTCCAGACAGTATGACGTCACAAAGTGCGGTGGAAACGGCATTTTATAACTACTTCTGAATGACAATACAACATCATATATTTTCAGCCATTACTGATTATTAATATTTTTACATCCATTCTAATGGTAACATGTAATTAAAATTACTGTCTGTTTTCATCTTTTTATCTAAAACGATACTGAATGACTTTCACAGCATAAGTCATCCTCTCTTATTATAGAAATAAAAGAAAGCACGCGTTAGTGTGAAGGCTACAAATAATTTTTAACCTAAGTTGGCTCTTACATTCACAGACCCCGCCCCACCCAAGCCCTTCCGAAGCCTAACAATTTTATTGTCTCATGAGCATCTTCCATGTATTATCTGATGAAAGCAGTTGATAATCATCCCGTAAATCAAAATACACATTTTTATTCTAATTAAATAGACAGGAAAAAAAGAGCAAAAATACAACTTCAATGTAGCACCTGTATTTTGCTAAAAACATGAAAATACATACATAAAGTAGAAGTTGTTAGCAAAATCACACTTTAACAATTGCATAATAATACATAAAATGCGAGAAGCTAAAAATGATTCTAAGCTGTACGATTTGACATTGAATGGTTCATAAAATGTAGAAAAATACCTCGTGCACTCTCTCTCTCTCTCTCTCTCTCTCTCTCTCTCTCTCTCTCTCTCTCTCTCTCTCTCTCTCTCTCTCTCTCTCTCTCTCTCTGTCTCTCACTCTCTCTCTCTCTCACTCTCTCTCTCCCTGTCTCTCTCTCTCCCTCTCTCTCTCTCTCGCTCTCTCTCTCTCTCTCTCTCTCTCTCTCTCTCTCTCTCTCTCATTCGCTCTCTCTCTCTCTTTCTGACTTTAAGTTAATGATGGCTTCTGAGAAACGGCAACTGCAGACCGGATATTGTTATTTCAACCCGAGATACATCTTTTTTAGACATTATTAAAAAATGTTTGCTGGCTTTTATGAAAAATTACATGAAGATTCCGTCGTTAAAACATAAAGGCTTGATGCCTATTTTATGGACCAACGGTTGCTTGAATTAAATAAAAATACTGTCTAGCCGAAATTTTAAGCAACCAGTCTCTTTTTCATTTCAAACTGTTCCGCACTTTCCTCCCCCATATTTACCGGAACAGTTTCATGAAAACGGGTATAGTTCACTTGGTACTTGTTATTGTCCTTCAATGATGTGATCAGGGAATTCAGCCTGTGTCCCCACATGATTTCACCGGGTAAGTATGAGGTTCGAACCTGGGTTGTTTGACCTGTGGTTTGATTCGTGCCTTCTAAAACGATAATGATTTCAAAGTCAGCTGCCAGAAGCTCCTCTGACGTCATATTCCAGAATGGACTATTTTCATCAATTTTGTGGATAACTTTTATGGGCCAAGCTAGGAAAAAGAAATCTTCAGATTCAGTTTGAACACGCAGGTTGTGTTGAAAGAAGGGAACAGTTTCGTTTTCTTTGGTGGTGTGTTGTCGAATAAGCAATGCCCGTATTGTGACTGTAGCCATGTGCGTTCTGCGCATGTCACCTACTCGAAAGACGAGACACCGCTGAGCGTCGCGCTCACAGATCACAGCCGATTTACTGAACAGGATCGTCTCAGCTCGTCGTTTGGGACGCGAAAATTTAGCGAAAATAAGGCCAGTCATAACGCATGAAAGCAAGACTCCAACCAACGACTGGAGCATCACAAAGCCTATGGCCAGAGGGCATTGTGACGTCACTGCACGTGTGCCATAGCCAATCGTTTGCTGTGTTTCCACTGAGAATAGCAATGCCGTGGAGAAGTCGTACACCCCATCAAAACACACAGTCGTCACTTCCGTTTCATTGGAACTTTTGTGTTCTGCAATAAGAACAAATGACCACCAAATAATTCCAAAAAGAATCCAGGTAGAGAGGAAGGCCATTATAAAAATGAACACGATGTAACGCCATTTGAGGTCTAAAAGTGTTGTAAACATATCAAGAAAGTAGGAAAGATTTTTCTTCTCCACGTGGGTATTCGAGAAATTTATTTCGCCGTTTTTAAGAACAAGTCGTTTCTGCTTCCGCTTGGCAAACAGTCGACCCCTTCTTAGTACATCCACTAAGGCGAGTGTTTTTGACAGGTTCCCCGACATAAACGAGTCCGTTTTCGAGGAGTCTTCAAAGTTGCTGTTTGGGTCGAACGATACCTTTTTTGGCACATCGACAGGAGTGGTGGGTATTGTAATCCTTCGTTCTAAAACTGGTTCTGAAGTTTCAATTCGCTGAGGAGATGCGGGTATTGAAATTTTTCTTTCTGATATCAAATCGACGCTATTCGGTTTCTGTTGGCACTTCAAGGCCGACACCAGTTGTTCATCTGTAGAAGGAGAAGTAGCCTGTGACTGGTTCACCGAGAGCGTGGGTGATAATGGGGTAGGCGGACAGTCGTTCAATGATGTGTGACCATAGTTCATTACAGTGAACACATGTTTTGAACCCCTCCTTGTGGACAGACCCAAACGACTTTGACTTTCCGCAGATACTTGTCGTGAAAATGAACCTGGAAATAGATAAATAGAGACAGTTATTGCATCATACCTGCTTTTTTATGTATACCTTTACTTTGTTATACGATTGCTGAATTTACATAACAGTTCGAAGATAAGTTATTTCTAGCGGCGTGTCAATGGCATATTGATCAAAGTGTTGTGAGAACTACCCCGTAGAAGAAATGATACGTATTTACAGAAAACAATATATGGGCCATATGGTTAGCACATGGTGGATACATTGCTGAAAAGCCATTGAGCATACCCATCTAAGTACAAACAGGGTCAAGCAAAGCTAAACGTAGGTTTAGATGAAAACGTTCTAAAATATTTCCGAAGCCGAAGACAATAGTGAGGCTCGACGCCGAACTACTTAGTGAAGGGGCTCGATCGTAATAATGTTACAAATTTGTCAACAGAGTGCAGCCTGTCGAATAGGAACCCCGCCCCTCCCCCAACGTCCCTCCATTTGTACGATCCTTTGAATATGAAACCAAATTTTAAATTCTGTCGGAAAATTCTCCTTTTTCCGAAGTGGTCCTGTTTGAGCGATAATACCGAGTTCCACTGTGTGGCAACCACACTACTCACGCAAGACATTTACTGTATTTTTTTTTCAGTTTCGGATCTGCATTTAATCATGTTGTAAAAAATGGCATCAGGCAATGCCGATCTTGTTGGGATATTTGTGCGGTGCTGGAAGACAACCAGCACCCCGCCCCCAACCCCTACCCCCAATTTTTAATACCGCAAAAATGCATGAGTTTAGGGGTCAAAATATGCATGTCACAAGACTTGAAGAGGACCTGTCCTACAACCCCAGCCCCCCTCCAACCTTTTTAAAAATTGCGAATCCGCGCTTGTATCTAGAGAGGCCTGTGTATTTGTGTACGTGTGCTTTATAATTGATCATTCAGGACTTGTCATTTAAACTGTTGACTGTTATATTTTCTGTTTACAAAGCTTGCATTCTACTTATCAATACATAATTATAGTTGTTTAGTTTATCAACAGAATATGCCATTTTATACAGTGGCGGGCCTAATGGAATTGAGGGGCGTGTGGGGTATGCCATCCTCAAAGGTAAATGAATGATCACTGCTTCCCACTGTTCTTTCAGTTCAAAGGTTAATGGATTAATATATATTAACACCCCTCTCCCACATATACATACATATATATATATATATAAGCAGCAAATATATGTATACATATATTTGCGAATATGTATTAATTTGCGAATGGCACTGCGCGCTTTTCGTGGTTAATTTAGGAAAAGTGTGCACCAGATGACATACCAAGCGGTTTGCCTAATGTTGTGGGTCTCGTGGGTTGAGGTCTATCTTCCTGCCCGCTTGCTAATGACGTCACTTGTTCAGACTTCCGTGGCAGTAATGGCGTCACCGAGTTTTGTGACGGCTCGCCCAAGAGCGAGTCACGTGATCCATAGCCGCTGTCTGATTTGCTGCTTTTTGTCGGGGAATTCTGGGAAGATTTTGCAGATCTTTTCACATCATGTGTGTCTTTGAGGTGAGATAGTTCTACTCGATTTGGGTCCATGGCTAGGTTCTTGAAGCAAACCAACAACATATTAACATATTATCAGGGAAATTATAAATTGGAAATGCTTTAAATGACTTCTGAGCAATACCCCCCTCCCTTACGATAACAATAATGCGTTTTGTTGCGAGGCCTTTTGTCGGGATACCAGCAATAACAGCTGAATGAAGTATATAACTTCGTTTACAGCTTTTAATCTAATAAAACTATTGAATTTCAAATTAAGTTTTAATCATATGAATGGAAAGCTGAATTTAAGCATATTTTTCATGCAAAATATGTTTCTTATTAAATGCAAAAAGAATTCAAACAGATGCAAAATTTTAGAATAAATCTGTGAAATTTAAGAATAAAACACACATACAAATATTACGAAATGCTTAAAGTGTTGCCAAGTCTTGCGCAATAAGAATGCCCACTAAACCAGATAAAAAAATAATGGTTAATGTACGATATGTGTAAAGTGTTCCCTTTGCCAAGATAATGTTGAAATAATAGGCCCTCGGATTCACTCTGTTCTCATGTAAATAAACTGAATTCACAAAGCTCTAAACCTCCAATACTTCAATTAATTTATAAATACTAAAAGCAATTAATGACACAGTGTGTGGTAATTTCGTAACATAATGTTGTACAACGTACCCACTCACCTCAGCATAGATGCCTGTACTTCTTCAATCCAAAATCATGCAAACTAGTGTTCATTAAAGCAAAGATGACTTGAATAAGACACTCACAAATATCGTCTATCCGAAATGAATATCAGTAAGCGAAGTAAGTGTTTATCACTGTGTTATTTATCTTCTGTAAGTTATGAGGGGTGTAAACCACTTATATGTATATGAGACATCAGTGAGCCGTAATTATATGGCTGAACCTTCCGCAACCGCTATTTTATATCCTTGTTAACACAATACATATAAAACTAGTTAAACCGGTATACAGGATGTGACGTCATTTAAGATTGAATTAGTCACCGGTTTAGGGTAGAGGGATGTTGATTATAGTCAGATTTCTTGGGGTGGGTAGTGTATCAGCAATAGACGGGGGTGCTTAGTGCACGAGAGGCATTAGTTCTGAAGTAATTAAAAAGGTCTATTTATAGATTCCTCACTGTTGTAACACCAAATGTGTTGATGTCGTATAGTTATCACCATGCCGTGGAGTTTTGAAAGCTGTATATCGCAGTACAGTTTTTATGTGAACGTGTTATTGCAAGCTGTGTACACATGCACGACAAGTGTTGACTTCACATGCACTTCGACCCGTGGACTGCAGACTATTGGCTGTGAAACAAAACACACATTAAAATAGTGGGATTCGCTTAAAACATACGAAACTGTCTACTTTCTTCTGTCTGTTGAGAAGGAGGGGGGAGGGGGTGGGGGCTGGCTAGATATGAGAGTTGGAGGTGTATATATACTCCCAAATCAGCAATTGTTTTTAAAACGTTTCAAGAAAACATAGCCAGAACATAACAAACAATGTGAATGAGTGTTATGGAGGCTGACGGAATGGTTTAAAGAGGGGATTAAAGCCCTGCTGTTTCCCACCCCACCCCACCCATCCACCACCTCCAAGCCGCTATAAGCGGGAGAACAGTATGCATCGTTGCCGAAAGATATCTTATTCTGTAGGACGACAGGAATGGTATTCTGCTCTGTCCTTAATTTTAAGAATGTCCTTATTTTTAATAATAAGGATGAAAAAGTTATTCTGCTCTATCCTCAAACTTAACAAAGTCTTTTAAAAATAAGGATAAAAATTAAGGATGAACCATCTAATCTCAAGAATAAGGACGTCCTTAAATATAAGGACAGAGCAGAATACCACTCCAGGGCATGCCTGAAATGGTAACTATTCTCTAAAAGGGTTAAACGCTATAAGTAAACACCAAAATTTGTCAGTTCCTAAAAAAGTTGCCTAAATTACCTTAAAAGCTAATAGAATGAAGTAAGTCATTAAAATGTTTGCATCCGTCGCCAAAAAAGAAAAAAAAACAGTGTTTTAAGTGTTCAAAATTCTTCATTATATTGGCGAGATTATTTTTGCATATTTATATTCACACATCAAAAGACATTTATCATTTTTTTACAACACAGCATAAGTAAAGGGCGTACTCTGTGTGGAATGTGTGTTTGTCTTCAAGTGAGGGGGGGGGGGGGGGGGGGCTGGAGTATTGATCTCAGCAAAATCGGCTAATTCCTGACAATCTAAACAGGACTTTGCCATATCAACACAGTTAGACCTTATCCTTGTAATGAATTGCGTTTTTTATGTATTTCTTTAATTTTTCACGTGTGGATTTTCAGTCCCCTAGTTTCGGTCGAGTGTTTCCGTACGTATGATTGCGTCCCCCCCCCAAAAAAAAAACCTTAACGGGAACTCCTCCGAGACGGCTAGGGCGAATAGATTTGGCATAGGCATAATGTAGCGTGTGTAGTTAGTCCAGCTCAATGTTTTAGATATTCATTAACATTTTATATCGAAAAATGGACATTGAAATTTTGCCCATTGAAGCCCATTATAAGGTAGGCAAAATCTCGCTTTGATGCGGCAGTTCAGGCACATGGTATGATAATAGCATACCAGCAGATTGATCACCCAACCACCTTCTCGGTCATGGTCAATTCTGAATTTTAGGAGTTCAGAATCGTAGGTTTTGTGGCCCCCAAGTGTAATTTTCACCACTTGGTAGCGAAAACGGTCTAGTTATCTTTAAAATGGTCATTTCATGAGTTACAGGTTGCAGTGTAGTGTAAAATAATGCAAGATGATGTGAGTATCTTCCCATCCCACCACCCCTCCCCATGCCATCCGACTACAAATTATGCCTATTCATTTTCTCTTTTGACGCAAGGCCTGATTTCCAAGACAATGTATTTTGTATATCAAAAAGCCCTAACTAAACTAAACTATCAACAAAAAAAACAACTAAAATGTAGAAACGGTGTGTTTTATTTAAGTAAAGAACCCTTTAACAATAGCTGAGTGAGTTGATTTATTAAAATGACTTTACCTCAATGCACTAAACATAAAAAGTAACTTTATCGAAAGTCATTATTCTTGAACAAATGGTTCGGTGCGTATCGAAAATTTCCAAGCTCGAGAAAAAAAAGGCTTAAAGTTTTGGCCCTGATTCACGGTATAACTTTCACCAATCCTTGCATTATTTGCTGCCCATCCAATTGATTGAAATCTGTGTAGCCACTTACAAAATCTGTGTGAAGAGGTCTTTTAAGTTTGATTTTTCTTCATTTTTCGAACGTTTTTTCGATACTTAGAACATTCCAGGCCTACATTAATATTTTAAAAAGAAAGCACACCGATAATCTTAAGCAACAAGACAAACGCCTTTGCCATTTTTTACGACGTCTGGGTGAGGCAAGATCCGGCAATGACCTGATCCTAATACACACACACCGTGAACACGCCGTTGCTAGGAAACAAGGTCTCAAAAAAAAAAAGAAAAAAGCTGGGTCCAACTTGCCAAGTAGATTCGTCATACCTTTTAAGATCCACCGGGACGTATTGATAGATAAATAAAAGATTTGGTTGGTTGTCTAAACATGTATAAAGGAAACGAAACGGATGAGGTAACAAGTCCTTCAGTCTAGACAAGCCTAGAAGAATCTAGATCGTGCACACGAAATTGATAACTAAACTCGCGTTTTTATCCAATTGGAATTGGATAAAATTCCAAGAATTGGATAAAAACGCGAATGTTATTCATACAAATGACTTATAGCTACCGTTGGATCGCACCAACGCTTGAAAATCAGAGTAACAAAGAGGAAGGCTACATCTGGGGCGCACGAACTGCGGGCGTCGCCCGTACTACATTAGATAAAAGCAGAAAACACAGATAAGTTGATTGAAGATTTGATCTCCCAACTAAAAGGAGTGCAGCAAGCGAATAACAAACTCTGGTGCCCCTATGGGCTCCATAGTCCATGGCGCAACAACCTGGGGCGCCACTATCGTGTCGAGCACCCGGAGGGTGCCAATACCACCTTTTTTGCCGCCACCCGCTGTGGCTGGTGGCCCCGCTACATGCCCCAAAGTTCTTGATGGGACCCGGTCCATCTATGCTGTGGGACCGCCGCCTGGTTTCGTGCCCCCACTCTCGGTTGTGGACCCCATCTGGTGGACCGAGAGGGGGTGGGGCCCGCCGCATGGCTGTGGGGCCCCCGTGTGTCTGGGCGCCGAGCGCAGGTACGCTGTCTGTGGGTCCACGTGCTGGCTCCAACTGTCGTGATGCCGCTGTCCCGGCCTAATGACCTGAAGAACGAAACTAACTTCTTAACTAGTGTGAGAACAATGCCCCGCGAGTAGTCTCTTTCTGGAGCTGTTGTGGGGGGCGTTCCCCACCTGGAGTTGCAATGCCCAATGTCACTGTGAGACTACTGTGATCTGTTCTTGTGTTTGAGAGGCTTCTCTCCTTGCTTGTGGCTCTTTTTGATCCCCCTCGATATCTGCAAACAGAAACACATGAGTGCTAGGCTGAAAATGATCATAATGTGCTCATTACTTTGAATTGATCACTGATTCGGCGGCCACAAACGGCAGCCTGCAGAGCCTGGAGACCGAGTCTCGGGTAAAATCCTGCAAATAGAATTTTATGAAACTGTTGGGGGATTGCCAGTAGCCCGATTTTAAGATTTCCTCCATGGTAACCCCTTTTACAGCTTTTAACGAGCAGGCCACTTGGCGTATTTCGTGTGGGTGGGCATGAATTGGGTTGGGCCGCCCACTGTCTCGGTTAAATTCTTCACACGCTGAGACTATTGCTTGACGCAGGTAGTTAGAAATTGTCGATTTCCCTACGTCTCTGTTTATGTGAGGTAGGAAAGAGATGATGAGGCGTATCTGCTGTGGGGCCCTTATGGCCTTGGTGGTCGCCAGATACTGTAACAATGTTGTCACTGGACACAGCAGATTCCGCTCACCCTCCGTTTCTCCGAGAAAGTGCCTTTCCCGTGTGTTATTATGTGGGTTTTCTCTAAGAATTCTGCCCTAGGCGTCAGTTTGACTTTTGTGATTATCTTCATACGTGTAATCCTTGTCTAGGGCATGTATTTCCCCCAGTCTCTTGCCTGACGCTAGGGCTAACAGGAACACAACTTTAAACGTCAGCTCCCTGAGCGGGTGCTCTCTTCACAGGTGAAGCTTTTGCCGCTGAAATAACTCAGTGCTACCCCCAGGTCCCACTGCACTATGTGTTTGGTCGGGGGAGGGCGATGCAGTTTGAAATTACGGATTAGCTTTGTTAGGCAATCGTCTTGGTCGGGATCGTAGCCGGAGGCATTTTTCAGCATAGCCCCAGCACCGATCTATAACCCTCTATCGTTCGAACGCCTACCTATCTGGACTCGAACAAGTATATGAAAAAGTCGGACAACACCGGGCACCACCGTTCGAAAACTCTCCACGGTGGTTTGTACACAGATTTGGATGAGTTTGCGTGCACATTCTGTATGCGCTATAGTGCTTGTTGGGAGAAGCCCTGTGTTTCTAAGCAGCCCGCTGTATGCACCACAGGTGGAGGTTTAGGTCCCACGGCTGCCGATGGTTGTGGGGCCAGTGCGGCTGGTGCATGTCCCCCCACACCCACCGGCAGCTGTTGTGGTTGTCCCAGCGCTAGTCTGGTGAGTAGGGGTTGTCTGGGGTCAGCAGTAGCATTTGGAAACGTTTTGTCACGGCTAGTCTGTCCATCAGTTGGGGGTTATTGCGTTCGATGGAAATGCATATAGTTCCTGTGGCCATGTGCAGCTGAGGGCGTCGTTGTCTACTCTTCCGGATCCGGACATGGAGACACGAACCGTATCAGCTGTTTTGAAACCCTGATCGCGAATAGGTCCACTTGTGGTGGCCCCAGGACCGAATGCTCCACCTTCACCGAAAACAGCGCCGGCTTAGCATCCATTCTCCCGGCAGAACCTGCCCTTGTCTGGACGCCATATCTGCCAGCACATTGAGGTGGCCCGGGATGTGATGTGGCAACAACGTGATTTAATGTGCTGAGGCTAAGCGCCACACTTGGTGTATTGCTTCCATCAATTCCGGCGACCTCGTTCCTTAGCATTTCGTTCGGGGGGCTTAAGGTCTATTATCAGGCGCCAACCGTCCGTCTTTTTGGGCCGAAGGAACATACGGTTGAAAAGGCCCTTGTGGTTCTCCGGCACCTCTTCTATTGAATTTTTCTTTAGCAGTTTAACTACCATCTCCAGGTATGCGACCAGTTTTCCTGATCCTTGCCTGTAAGAGGTTACTAGCTCGGGTGGCGGATTCAGTGTTAGAGATAGACTTGGTATCTGGCCGTTTACTTTTTTGAACGGCAGAGGGTACCCATGGTGTAGCCAGCGTAAGACCTTGTTAGGGGCCCCCAGTACTTTTCACTGTTGCCAGGAATGCCTGAAACTTCCTCCTACGGGCAACGGACGACGCAACGCCAGTATTAAAATCGTTTGAGGTGTAGGGAGAGTTCGTGGGCAAGGTCTTCTCCCGGCCCCTAAAACTGATTGTCAACTGTGTTTGTCGTGGTCTCTCCCAGGAAAAACACCAGCCGTCGGCTGTCTCTGGATTGGCCCGTAACTCAATGTCCAAGGTGGTGCCGATTGGGGTGCAGTAGCGCGAGTCCCCTGGATCGTCCACGGTACGACTTGTGTAGGCGCGGTGGGCCCACTGTGTATGTGTCTTGGAACGCCCTGTTTTGCAGATCCTGAACATGTCTGCCATTCAGTTCTGCCAGTAGTTCATCGGGGAACAGCTGTGTATCTTGCAGATACGTGGCGTGGTGTAATTGAAACAGTTTGTTCTTGGTAAGGCGGCACTGCTGCAAAATGTTGTTCCTGCGTAGTTGTATTGTGTTTGATAGGACACAGGTGTCTAGTTTTACTAGGTCTTTGGTGCACTTAACTAGGCAAGCCACCACTTTACTGACTAATCCAGTCTCTGGGCAAGATAAGCTGTTAACCAGCGACTGGTTCACGTACTCAATGAACGACAAGATTCGCAGACTTGAACTGGCTATACCCTCAAAATGGGCCATATCTTTGTCCTTGACTGATACCTTGTCATCCGGTCTGACCTGGGGCAACCACGGAGGGACGTGTTTCTGGAAACTGAGAGGTGTAAATAGAATCGCCCGGCCTGTATGCTGTTTTGGTAACCTTCAGCTTGGAAGATAGGTGCATTTTCCCAAAGTCCAGGGCCCGACCGTAGTTCGAGTCCTTTGCCTGGAACTCCGCTTCCTTCAGTTTGCGTCCCGAATTCCTGCCGCCGTGTTCAGACCCAGGAGTTCGGGCCCTGTTTCTCGCGAACCTTCGGAATCCAGCCTAAACCCGGATTCGGATTGTTGTAGCGGTCTCCCCACTTTCGCACTGGAGAATCTTTGCACTAGCTCTATGACTTCCCGAAATGGAATGTCACTGAGTTCCGAAACAGAAGATGACGCAGTGATGCCATCGCTCTCTCGTGAGGGGCTGCTGTCCCTATCGGATAGATGTAAGCGCTTGGATACCTCACGTCTATCCCAGTCGCGTGGGTGGTTTCGCTTCCTGGGCATGCGCAGTAGGTCCCCACACTCGGGATGTTTAAAAGGTGACGCTTGTACCTGTTCCCTTGACCGACTGCTCCTGTTGTCCCTATCACGTCGATGTTTTGTGTCCTGGGGCCGGCGACTGTGGGTGTGGGAGCGGCGCCGTCTGGATCTCGCTCGCGACCGATGTCTGTGTTTGGCGGCTTTCTTCGGCGGTCGGGAGGAGATGGAACTGCTTGAGCTGCTGTCCGTGTCGTACTTGGCTGTGCACCTCTTTTCGTTTCACGTGACTGTGCAGCCTTTGCAGTTGTAGGGGCGTGTGCTTGCTAGGGCCCCGCGATTATGAGCTGTCTCCGGAGGAAGAAGATGGTTGCAAGTGACTGTCACCACGCCTTCTCTCTCGGCTCCTGCTCTCCCTGTCGGTCTGCCGGTCTGTTCTGATTGGATCCTCACGGGCTGTTTGCCCTTCTTTTGTGTTGGGTCCTGCTGTGGGGGCCTGGCGCGCTGCGGGGCCGCTGGTGGTTGTGGGGGCATCCGATGAACCGGGGCCTCCGGCTATGATGGCCCCCACCATAGTCGCGCTGTGTGTGGAGCTCGTTGGGACTGTCGTTACTGGTGGTGCCTCCACACCTTCCACGTCCAGTCGTCTAGAAATAGTGCATGGCGCCGTTGAGCGTGTGTTCACGGCCTCGAGCTGTTGTTGGGATAGTAAAGCTTGTTCTTGCAGTGCCCTCTTAACGACTGCCTCTATTTCCAGATGCGGTATCGATACAAACTGTTCCTCGTGGCCCCTTGGCGCGATGACAAATGTACTAGGCGGGGGTACTAGGCTTTTGCCCTGTGTCCCGCTCGACGTATGAGATGTAAGTAAATCCTGGGGCGTGATGGTAGCCTTGCTTTCCGCCAGCTCCTCGATGAAGATGAGGGAGCCTCGTTTGGGGGAACTGTCCCTACTCCTGCGCAAATGCTTACGCGATGGGGACTTCTTGTTTTCAAAATCCGACATCTCATCACGTAGTGGTGTGCCTGCACGCCATTCTGGTTTGCCGAACCTGGCAGCACAATCCTGGCAGTAGCTATGGGTATCGTTTTTTAAGCCCTGGTGTTCGCAGCGTTTTTTCTTCACCATGGCAGGCCGCTCATCCCTGTAACACACTAGAAAATTGCTATTAGTTTTTCTGTAGGTCTGCTAGGCGGCGCCCACACCACTAGGTTTGGACCCCTAGCATAAATTTTGCGGCGCCCAAAAGTGGAGCCACCGAAGTGTTGTTGGCCTTTTCGCGCTGGAACGTGGGTCCCAAGCACCTGCTACTTTCAAGCGCGGGAAGGCGCTCGCAACCAGCTTCCTAAATTCCAAAGTTACCAACCCGCCACGGCTGTGTGTACGTGGGGAGGTTAACCTACCCACGCTGAGCTCAAACAGGAGATCGCAGCAACGAAACAAACGACAGAAAATCTAGGTAGGTTGCGGGCGCATTCCCGCTCAAAAAGCAACTGCCAGTAACTACGCTGATTTTAGCAACTGCGAAGTTGTGGTTGCGAGAAGTGGCTGTCGACCCAGCCTACGCCCCTGTAGGCAACTCTGAGGTGTCCGCAGCTTGGATAAAAAACGAGTTCTGCTCTCGAAACCAGCAGTAGTGTTTACACCTCTGCAGTGAGAGCGTAGTTATAGGCACTGCGTTCAAAACTGGCCCTAGCTCCCACAGTGCCGTAACTCGTTACTCAATGTTGATGATCGTTACAGAGTTTTCGGTTCGTGTGAAATGCTAGAAGGCGACAGAGAAGCCACTGCATAAACAACAAGACTTACCGATAACCAATTATCGTTCCGATAAAGGTCCAGGTCCGCCAAGCCGTTGAACCGATCGGGCCCTGACAACAGCTATACGTCGTTATTGCTCGCCTGAAACTTCTCCTGTCCTAAAAATTCAAAGCCTCCATACCTAGACTGTTTGTTTTGGGCGTAAGGATGAAAAGTGACATTAGTGGCGCCACCTGGGGGCTACTTACAGAGGAGAGCACCAGGCAGTTAAGGAAATTTCAAGAATAGGAGACCCTCACTTAGTTTGGGTCATCCAATTCTATAGGTTTAAGGGCGAGAAAAAATATGGCTGATACTTTTCAAGCGTCGGGTCGATCCAACAGCAGCAAAAAGTTACTTGTATGAACAAAAAGTCTATTTAGTGCCGAACGACTTACTTGTCACCTGCCAGTAGGGTGAAACCAGGCATTCTGGTCAACGAGCAACTAAAGATGTTCAGGACCCTGACACAAATCCTGCAGTGCACGTTTATGGAAACAGAAAAGCAATTGGATGTTGCTGTTGCGTGGGCACATTGTCAACTTCATTTTGCCGCTCGGTCATAGCCTGTTTGGGCCTCTTTCTACCAACTGCTATGATTTAAGAGTAATAAGAATATACACTAACATTGCTATCATTCATGGGCAACATATGTGTCCCAGCTGTCCACAACAGCGTGCACATGACAAACAACCGGAGATATTGTGTCCCCAAGAGAAAAATTTAAAAGTTTCAGTGACCTTAAAAAAGTCACCTTGACATTCTACCTACCAATTTTGGTTGAAATCTGTCCAGCAAAACTTGAGATACCCGCCATATACAACAGCAATCATCCAACTGCAGACTCTGCTGCTCTCGATCAATATCGATCCAATAGCTAATGAGAGTAAATGTCAAAGCTGATATTTGCACGATTTCAAAAATCTGGTAATTTTTCAATTCCCACACGAACCAGACCAGTTAGTTACCAATGACTCATACTGATCATATAGTGATCGGCATCTTGGACCATGAGGACTTTATATGGCTTAGTTAGTATAGAAATCAGTGATTTTAATGATTTTTTACAGGCTTTCAAATGGTTTGGTTCAGTTTTGTTCTCAATTTATTGGTCGTTTATTGGGCAAAAACGCTGATTTGGAAGTTACTTTGAGCACAGTATAAGTTTAGTTTTGGAAACCAATCTCTTTATGCCTCCTAATTTAAATTTCTTTTAAGTGACCTTAAAGCTTTTGATGTAAGTCTCAAAGAGGTCACTCCCTGTCGAGACACCAGCTTTTAGTTCCGTAGTCCGTTCGATCGATGATCAGTCTGTTAAGACATGAAATCAATAAAGGGTTATATTTTATTTCAATCTTACCACTTTTGCCCAAGGCAGGACTTCCCTCTAGTGGGAAGTTGGAGGGGGGTGGTGACATCGGCATGTGGCGTCGGTCAGGTCCCACAGTCCGCTTACCACGCTTGAGTTAATTAGGTTTTGTTGATCGGAGAGTTCACCCCACCCTTAAGACTTGATTAGAGATTAAATGAACTGGAAGTAATTCCATGTTTTGCTGTCTTTTTCCCGAATCAGAATCCTCTTCCGGTCGATTTCAGCCACAGGATTTTTCGAATAAATCATAATTTGCTACTTTTCTCGCACAGTTCAGAATGGCAGACTCCTCTACATTGAAGTGGAGGCAAGCGAATCCCAAGCTTTTAGATGCCTTATTTCGTAAAAGCTTTGGACTATGGAATGCCATTTTCACATTTACTAGGGAATTATTGATATCAAGTAATAATTTTTTATCTAAAAAAATTCATTTTTTTTTACATCAAGAATTCATTTTTGCTGTCTGTTATTATATTTTTGATATGTCTAATTCTATTCTTGATCTCAAAAAATAATTCTTGATATCAATAAATATTTAGAGATATCAAGAAGTAGTTATTGATATCAAAAATGATTTAATGATCTCTAAAATTGATTTTGGAGATCAAAAATTCAATTCTTGATAGCAAAAATTAAATATTTGATAGCAAAATTTCAATTTTAGCTCAATAATTTATATTCCTTTTACTGATATCAAGAATTTATTTCAGATATCATTGTTGCAGAAAGAAACTTTGTTGAATTTATATTTTGAAATCTGCAAATGATTTTGTTCTCTCAAAAAGTAATTTTTCATATCAAAATATCAATCTATTTTTATTACTGATATCAACAATTCAAGTTTCATCTCCAAAATTTAATTGATGATTTGTTAAATTGTACATAAATGTGTGTGTCCTTAAAGATTTTTTAAGTTTGTAAAATTGATTTTTTTATCTCAAATACATTGCTATCTAAAATTCAGTTACTGATAGCAAAATAAAAACTAATGAGATCTACATTGATTTATTGATATATCTAAATATATTTTGATATCAAAAATAAGCATTAAATGTTAAAACGGCATTCCACATTGGACCAACGTCGAGGGTTAATTAAGTAGATAATTTACGAACTTTATTTCAATGAACTGCACACTTGACGTTTTTTATAGGACGAAATTGACCTGTTGTGTTCCAAACCACTTGAAATTATAACACCATGTTTGTGGAGAGAAAGTCAGGGACAGGAACTAATGTACTGTAACTGAATAACATTGGCTGTAGCTCTTACGGATTATCCACACAACTACTTGAAGAAAAGACCTCTGTCCGCCGGGCTTGTATATCATTCATACGTCACTGTTTGCGATAGGTCTAATCCTACCCTTTTCTTAAATGTTACTTAAATAAATAATAGGAAAAGTCAGTTTCTGGCCACTTATTATTGTCTAGTTAGTGACTAGTGATTGCCGTGACGGTTCGTTAATAATCTTCATAAATGCATAGCTTTTCTAGTTGTTTCTGTGAGTGTGATATAACCTGAAATAATATAATCTATTCAAGCCCTGGATTGTTTGATATCTTTATACTTCAACAAGGATATACACAAAAGAATCTTGTTAAAATAATGTTCCATCTGAAAGAAAAGAAAGACGTAAGTTTTACTGTACTAGTTTACTATGTGTTTTATATATAAAATCACATTTGAATATAGAAAACGATGAGGCGTTTTGCGATTATTCTGCAAGATGGTTTCTCCTCGGATTTCACAGTCTTTCAACAACTGGGACTTCACTAGGATCTATTTTTTCATAGAAATTGCATGAAAAATAAGAAAATTAAGGCCAAAATACGAGTTTTATGCGTAAAACATTTCACATACAACTGATTGCTGACCCTGGTTAATTATATGTCTCCCCCTAAGGGAGACATATATATAGTATTTGGTGTGTCCGTCCGTTCGTCCGCCCGTCTGTCCGCAGTGAGTTCTTATAAAATTAATGAGTCGATTTTTCTCAAAACATACATACATATTGGAGTACATGTCTAGATGATACCCGTGTTATTTTTTTTCGTTCCTTCGAAAATTCAATTCTGGCAAATTTTTGAACATGGAGGTGGGGTCGTGCATTTTTTTCACTTTGGCAGGCTATATCTCCAAAAACAGTTCGTTCGAAAAGAATCAGACGTCGCAAGAAGAATACACATATAGAGCAAATGCATACTGCAAAGTTTTTCTTTATTTCCGTTGAAAATGTATTTTTTGGCGGAGTTTAAAATTTTTGATTTTTAACTTTTTTGGCCATATTCTTGCGCAATCTCCGAAATATTTTGTTGGATTAGGCTGAAACGTGGCAGGAAGAACCCACATATAGTGCAAATGTTTGCTGCGAAGTTTTTTTTCATTTTCTGTAAAATGTATTTTTGGCGATTTTTCAATTTTTGGGCTCGACAATGTTGTGCTTTTAAGCAAGGAATTTTATCCACGTAACTGACTGAGGGCGGGGGAGACATATCCGTTTTCGTTTTAACAAAAACACTGGCCAGTCTAGTCAATATATCGCTATGCAATGGAGTCGTTTTGTCAGTTTGAATCCTATTAATGCGTGACCGGTTTATATCTCTTGAAACAAAAGCCTAGCAGAGGTCCGTTGTCCAACAGCAACCTCTACGACGGTTCGATCTGCCGTTAATAGCACCTTTTACTCCGCCAGACACACTGTGGATTCCGCAAAAATAGTACTCATAATAGAAAAGAACTACTTTTAAAAATAGCCATCCGCTGTGTTTCTACATAACATAGGAATCCCGTCAGAGGTCAGCTGCTTTACAACAACGAGCAGAGAGCGCGAGAACACTGTGTTAAAATTCTAAGTACAGTGTCTAAATTGCTATGCCTACGCGTAGTGATTGACCTTAAAGAAAAAACGTTTTAATCCAGATAAGCGCTAGACAGAACGTCAACGTGGGGGGGGGGGAGGGGGGCTGGGGGACGGGGGGTTGATAGAGAGTATAATCTATTGGGTCATGGTCTGTGCCTTTTCATTGACATATTTCTAACCCTGAATTATGCAACAATTTAAATTTACACCTTCCATCTCAATCTGGGATCTCCTTTAATTAATCAAAATTAGAGAGATTGAGTTTCTTTTGGCATAGCTAATTATTAGTTCATATGTACAAATTTATCAAGTATAAATTACATACAAAAATGTTTTTGTTTTTAATGTAAAATCATTGCAAAATGAACCCCATTTAAGTCCCGGTGAAAATTAACATGTGCAAAATTGTGAAACCCCAGGTGAAACAATTTTGCAGAAAAATCGCAAAATATCGGTCTTGTTTTTATAGTTATATGCCGAGTTTTTTTATCAGAATGCCTTTATGTTTGGTGACGATTTCATGTGGATCTTGATGGAGGAAAAAATGACCCTGTTTCTCGTCCCCCGGCCAGGTTACTAAAATCACAAATAACAAACCACCGTCGAAGGCTCAGACCCCAACCGGACACAATAATCAGTCAAGCGCAAAAAAATTCAAAGTTTTTCGCATTTTTTTTTAATTTTTCGAGAAATCCAAAAATAACGCTTGATCTTTTTGAACTCGGTTGAATGGTGCCGGAGATATGGCGCGAACAAACTGCATATAATGTCAAACGCAAAAAAAATTCAAAGTTTCCGCATTTTTTAAATTTTTCGAGAAATCCAAAAATTCTTATTTTTATAAAAAATAGTTCAAGTGCTTTAAAGTAGCAAATTATAAATTAATTGTATGAGTATTTTGTTATACTGGCGTTTTATGAAACCATTAAACCATATTTTTGCGAGGGGATAAAAAAAACGAAACAAGAATTTTGCCCGATTACCGAAATTTCCAAAATTATAAAAGTTCGAGAAAAAACCGTATTGCCAGGTCATTTTTTAAAATTTGAGATGAGAAACAAGAGAAACAAGCAGGCTCCCAAAATGTCACCTTTGATCACCTTACTTCCGCATTTTAATGACGAGGGAGGGGTGGTGCTGTCTCTAGGTAAAGATGGGCAGGTGTGTACCAAGCAATCCTTTTCACCCACAACAGACGATCTTTCCATTTGACTAAAACTGGGTAACAGGACAGAAGCCCCCGGGACAAAAGCCACCGGACCCTTTGCAATGTACTCTCAATGAACTTGTAATAAAATAACAAATTGCAATTTAACTATTAACACAATAATATGAATTGACAATCCAGTACCCTTTGCAAGATTTGAACTCTCGATTGCAGAACTTGTAATTAAATAACAGATTGCAATTCAATCAGTAATCCAATACCCCGTACAGGCTATTGCTAGTACTATCAACTCATTTTCCCGCACCTTGACTTTAGCCCTACATTACCCGCTTCGCCTTTTTTCGCATTCGTATGACACATAGCCACTGGCTAGGTTCTTGTTCTTTACATAAATGTACCCTTCGTACAGAAGTTCTGGCTTTCCTTTTATTTGATTCAATGTACTCCATGTTTTAACAACGATATTAAAAATTAAAAAAACAAGTACTATTTACACCCTACTATGCCATCCCGAGTATGTCGGCTTTGTATGAGGCTATGGTATTCTCACCAATTAAAATAGGTTTTTTTATTTTCCGGAGTCCAAAGGAACCCCTGAGTCAATAAGATTTACTGGACTCCAAATGCAATTAATGTAATTGCGCAAGTTCGATTTATTTCTTAAATTAAAAAAAATCATCTGGGTGGATTTTGTCTCGGTGGATTTTGTCCTAGGGTGGGTTTTGACCCGGTGGTTTTTGCCCGGTGGCTTTTGTCCCGGGGGCTTTTATCCTAGACCCCTAAAATTGTTGAGCGAATTTTCGATTTTGGCAAACATTAACAGTTCTTATCTAATTTTCTAATTTTCTAATCTTTTCAAATCAATCACATTTTAGCAACATTCTTTTTGAATTTATCGTATTTTAGGATAGATCTTTTTGAATGAAGCAGTTTTCTGAGAGCAGTCTTGTCGTACAAATGTTACCACCTGACAGACTAAGTACCTCCCAGGCAAAAAAGTCCCCCCCCCCAAGGGGGAGGGGAAAGGGGGTCCATCTTCCACCTGAATATTGTTTCCTCGTCTGCCCTCTGAGGAATATCCTACCGTTTTACTCACTCATAGAAAATTAATTCACTCGAAACGTTTTTGTTTGAAGAAATGCAAAAAAAAAACACAATCAACTTAAATAAACATTTGGCACTCTGTCTCATTAGAGCTGACTGTGCATTTAATATTTATTTAGTTCTATATTTATTTATTTATTTTTAAATACCATAAATAATTATATGTCAACTGAAGAAGGGCTTCTGCAATAGGTTTGTTGTAGTGACTTCAATACCTGAAAAGGATGCATTGACGGCCATCGAAACTCTGTATGTGAATCTAAGCTTTCCTCGTTTGAAAACCAATTCTATTCAACACTAGATCTAAACAAAATGGATCAATCCATTCACTATTATATTCTGTGAAATGTATGAAACTGCGGTGGATCTTCTTTAATGCTTATTCACCAGTCTATTGATGATAAACATGGCAGACCGAGCTATTGATCAGGGGGGTATCGGATTAATAATAAGAAAACACGCCGTTTTGTGCTAAATCGCGTCGAGTCCATATGAACAATAACACACCCGAATCCCCGCTGTCCCGTCGAGATTAATGATTGTTTCACATTTTATTCTACCCACACCAACATCATAGTAAGAGAATATATACACACATTTTGATACATATTTTGAACTGGAGAGCTCTGTTTTATATAACCTACATTTTGAATAGAACTTCGGAGACTTTCGGATTAAAGTGCAAAATGTCAATGCTGGTAAGTACATTTAAATCACCAGTTTTCAAAACACCACTTCTGCAGACATGTTCTTCGATTTCTTTTGTTAGGATTCCAGTTTTTTATAATCATAAAGAACTTCCAGACAGGTTGAATATGTGCAAAATTCTCCAAACCTTTGTTGTGGAATTGACATGAAATGTACTACTGTAACTTATGTGGTTGAAAATGTTGAAATTACAACATCATCTATTGCTATTTAATTTTCGAAATTTATCATTCTTTTAGTGAATAAGAACAAAGCTAAAATGCAAATAAATAAAACGATTAAATACGTGCTGAGTTTATAATTGCCGCCGTGGTAGCAAGCGCTGTTCGAAGACACGAAAATAAATCACCAGTTGCCTTTTTTTAAATGTTAAAGGAAAAATAGTTCATTAATTTTCACAGTTTGTCAAGTAACATCTGATTGGCGCCCCATTTATTCCAACAATAACTTTCATTTTTGTTAACCCACAGAGAAAATTTACAGTTCATCACTGGAAAAGTAAACAAATAAAAACGATCAAGCAGTTTCAACTTTATTATTGTTTTTTTTTTTTTCACAATAACAAAACTATGTCTAATACTTTTAAGAAAATTAATTATTGCATAACACGTCATATGTTTTACAAATATAAATAATAACTCGCATTTGCGAACCTGGATCGGAGACGGTGCTGAAGTTTAGGACCTTCGACTATGAAACTGGTAAAACACTACTACCACATTTTAAGAGCGCACTATGACATTAAGTACAAACGCTGTCACAATGCGTCTGGCTGGTGCGTTGAAAATAAATATCCCCCCTATCCCCTGCCCCCCCCCCCCCCCCGCACCCGTGAAATTCTCAGTGTTTCACCCAGTTATTACATATACAGTTACAGTAATTTTTGTGTTTGCTTGTCCTTACCATATGTTCACCATATGTTGCTAGACTGTCGGTTACACCTAAAATCCTCCATGACTTCATTTTATTATTTCGCCAAAAGTGCCAAATATCCAAATATCGTGATAGTTAAACTTACCCAGGATAACATTTCCACCGTTGTGGAGGTAGTCTGGATCCAAACGGATCCAGGATTGTTATGAGGGCATGTGAAGGTGATCAAATTGCGTTTCAATGAGGGATTTTGACATATTTTGTCCCTAAATAAGATATATCCTCGTGTTTGGTTCTAATTTGCCAAAAACCCATACACACAGTTCATAATTTGATCAGTCAAAGGTTTATCTTGACATAGGGTAGTGATCTCAGAAAAAGGACCGACTAAACATTTTGACGTCAATCCAACGTCGATTACTTGCCGCGGAGTCGCCCCGACATGATTACAACATTGAATCTGATTGTCATACGGCGCTGAGTGGTCCCCACCATAGACCCACGTCTAATCAACGTTTTTGAAAAAACGTTGAGTAGGAGTCGGGTAAGCAACGTTGCTTAAAGGTTTCTTTTGGTCGCCAGCAAACCCCAGCTTTCTCCGACGTCCAACTGATGTCTTAAGTACAACGTTGAAAAAGCGACGTTGTATAGACGTTGGGATCACAACCAAGCCACAACCTTAGCATGTTATCGCTCAACCGAATTGGAGGCCATGGCAGGTCGTTTCGAAAAAAGAACAAATTGTGGACGTAAAATATGGGAATTTAGGAGCGAGCAAGTTTTCCCTGTCTAGTTTTGAAACATTTTCATAAAAGTTGACTTTCATACATATACTGCGTCACAGGATAACCCAAGATGAGCGGGGGGGGGGGGGGGGGGGTTGGTCATGACACATTATGTGTTTTCTAGATTATGAGTCTTAGATTATTATTTTCCCGATGTTCAACGTCGTTCTCCCGACGTATGTGTATCGTTGGCAGACAGACACTGTTTCGACTTCTGTTCGACCTTTTCGCAACGTTCCTAACGTCGCATAACTGACGTGTATTCGTATTCTTTAAAAAGCATGCCAGAACTTTCTTGGTAAACCATTTGCGTATAATGTTCCATGTTTTCGTGAAGGGTCAACCCCCTTTTTATGTACTTCACATTACACAAATAAGATATATCCCTGGTATTTACAAAGGCTGGGTACCAGTGTATTGTGTCGCCAAATCCAGAGGCGCTTTTCCTTGAACAAAGAGAAATATTAACACATTTTATAAGAGCTTATGAGCAATGTTATCCGAGACCAAATAAGTGTGTACAAGCAAGCAATCGCAATCCTTTCAAGGGGAGTTAAGTTATATTATTAGCACTGACAAGATTTTTACAACTCTATTGTATTACCCACTGTATTCTTTTCTGCGGTCACCCAGTAATTTTTCGGGGAGGGGGCGGGCAGAAAATTTAGTTCATTTTATTTTTCAGACATTTTTTTTAAATTTGTGTATAAAAATATTCTTTCACTTATGTGGCTCCACAACAATTAAATTTGGCATCCGATAGCTTATAAATATTGCTTTTAAAGAAAAAATACACCCACCTGGTAATCTTAAAACCAAAGTAAATAACCTCGGAGTAAACAGAAGACTACTTCTAAAGGTTGTAAATAAAACGACTTGTCTGACAACACCGTGTTCTACCAAGTAACTTACATTTCGTGCTCTTATATAGAAAAAATTGTCCCAAAAACTGTTCTATTTGAAAGTGATTTAAATGTAGGAAAATATTACATAGACAAAATGTCGGCCTATAGCAGAATTCGCAGTGCTAATTTCAAGGGTACTGCTTTCCAACAGGTGAACTTTTAATTAGTTATTTTTATTATTATTTTACCTGTTTATCTATTTTTGCCAAGCAAGGACCCAGGATTTTCGTTTTGTTTTTTTCCTTTTTTTTGTTTTTTGTTTTTTTTTTGCTTTTTGTTTTATGTTTTATTTTTTGTGGGGGGAGGGGGGAGGTGGGGTTGTTGAGTGGAAATTAGTTAACTGAGAGAAGGATAAAAAAAGACAGAGAGAAAGAGTGAGTGAGTAAGAGGTTTATTTTTAGCATTGGGTTAGATTCAAAAGTTGCCTTTTATAAACTATAAACTAATATGTTAAATAAAATATGCGTATGGTATCAAATATGCTGGATATTTAACTTCAAAAAGAATCTAAAATCTGTTACAGGTATGCAAAATTGGCATTTCGAAATATCCGATTAAATTTTAGTCATAAATTTATTTTGGTATTTATAAATTTTTAGATATTAAAATGTATCTCTCATTGAATCTGAGATATTGTTGTTTGTTTCAAGATATCTCCAAACAAGAATGATTGACATATTTTAAATACTTGTATGTACTTTTTGTATAGTTAAAAATATTTTCAGTTATAAATTATAGGACTTTGAATGTGGTTATCGTAAAATAAACAAATAAATTAACAAGTCTCAGCTGTTGTATATTTACCCGTGTGTCTACAGATCCTTCTTTCCTGGACACTAGAAAGATCTAGAAATATAAATTCAACTGCAGCCACCCCCCCCCCCCACCCCCCCAGGAACCACCTCGCACAATAATTATCCATAGTTGTCTTCCATTTAGAACCTTACAAAAACACGATTTAACTAAAATTCGGAGGACTAAAGGTTCAGTCCCATAGGCTATGTTATTACCGTGATTCCATTGTATTCAGTTACACCAACCTAAAACAAGAAATTTTTTACTCGTAACCAAAAAAAGCAATGTTGTACAGAGGTTGCAGTTTGGTCTTGAGGAAACTGTCGATGCTTTTTCAAAGCCGGGAGATGGCGTTCTATCGAATTCGCTATCAAATCCAATCTCTTTCAGAAATTAAGCTAAAATAATGATTTAAAATATTCAAATATGAAGATTGTGCAAATCTTGTATCTCCTACATTCGGGAAAACAGACATAACAAAGTCACCTCACACGTATTCTAATGCATCAGATGAACAATACGCTGGAGGAGGAGGGGGTGGCACGTTGATTGAAGGGCGGCCATTTTATCCCATACATGTCGATTTCCCCATGTCCATGTCGAGACCTTGTCCAGCACCCGGTTAAACGTTGTTTCGGCTTAATATTTTTCTCCAACCTTCCAATAAAACCAATAAAACCCTAAAAAAACTGTGTCTCCGCGAGTTTGCTTGAACAAATATTTGAACATAATTGAATGTCACATACTGTAATATCGCCCAGCTTGAGGGGGGGGGGGGGGGCGGAGGGGGAGAGGGATATTTTTTTAATAAATTACATAACGTCAAAGTTTAGTTATTGTGCCAAAACCAGTTCTAATAGAATTCTCAATTCAATCTTTAATTCTCCTGCAACGGGTTTCAAAGAGAAAGCGAGATGAAATCGACCCCAAGACCACCGGTAAAATTTACAGAAAACAGTCAATTTAAACCTTGCATTTTTTGTTGACATTTCCAAATGTTTCATGTTTCAGGAACCACAGGATCTCTCTGAAGAACAAATAGCCAGGATAAGAGAAATATTTATGCTCTTTGATCAGAATGGTGACGAAACTATCACCAACAATGAACTCGGTAGGTGCCGCACCTTTGACAATGTACTCACAATTATATTTCATATTAAAAGATATTTGTTTCTCCATCGGGACTGGGCGATAACTAAAGAAGTTATGGAGCATAAATCGAGTCGTGTAGTGGGAAAATAGGGAGCAGCCATCTGTGTACCAAAAACAAGAGGGGTGGTGGTCAAATATATGGATAATTGGACGGAAGTATAGCATGCACACCCAGGCCTCTTCCCCCAGATTGTTTCCCGCCTGGTACCCACAACCCTCCGGCACATTCCAACCTTAGGCAATACGTTTTTATAAAACAGCTGACCTCTGGGGAGATGTATCTGTGATGTGTAAACACAGAGGGAAGGTCTATACTATTTTCGCGGAATCTCCAGTGGGTCTGAGGAGTAAAAAAGTGCTTTATATAACAGTCCGAACCGCCGTAGAGGTTGGCTTTTGGGCAACAACGAAGGCAACATTTTTGTCAGAAATTGTGAAATGTTCAAAAGAAATTACCCTACAACTTACACACTTTACTTAAGAAAATTAAATATTGCAATTATTCATTTATCGAGTTGTTTGTTAACTCTATTTATTTAATGCTATGCTTATGTTTTTTTTCTTTTTTAATTTGATTTATAACTTGCTGACCAGTTTCCTGAACGCCATATTCATCTCAAATAAACTGTAATTTCTCACCTGTTTTTATACTGCACGAATCTATCTGCTTTGGTCGGCCCAACAATAATATTTTATTGCAATTAAATCATTGCACAATACGTTTGAATACTCTTAACGTTAATACTACGTTCGGGTCCAGCAGAATCCATATCTGCATAATTGTTACACAGATAGAGTTTTCAAACCGAATGGTTTCCATCGTTAAGACTGTCGTAAATGTTACGTTTGAGATATTTCTGTATATCTCGCCCCCCCCCCCCCCCCCACTCCTCGGAAGTGCACGCAACCCTAATAACAAACGGATGGAAGTATCACTTGTCAATCAAATATTGAATTGCGAACGCCAGGCATTATTGGCGTTGAAACAGATGGAACAGTTGATATTGAAATTGCAAATATTATGTTAATTTAAAAACAATTTAAAAGGTTTATTGTTAAGAGATTTTATTTGAAGATCGAGAAAAATTAACCAGTCCCCTGAGTCTGGGTCATGATGCGTAACTGGATCAATGTGAAACACAGGCATTCTGTGAGATAGCTCAAGGCCACGTGCACTGTCTTAAAACTTGTCAAGAAGCTGGGTCGTAAAAAATACATATAAAAATCATTCATGGAATTGTGAAGAAAACAAATCAAAAGATGAAGAAGTGACATTTTTATCACCAGCCTTAAGTAGACTCATACATTTACAACAGCGAAAAATGTATCGTTTCTGCGTGAGAAAATAATGGTTGAGTAGGTTCTGTACTCGTGACCACCAGTTCAATGAGTTGACTGAACAGAGCGCTCTCCTTGCAGGCATTGTGATGAGGGCTCTTGGTCAGTTTCCAACAGAAGCGGAAATGCGGGCGATAATTGCAGAAATTGACGCAGACGGTAGGCATGTTACAACTATGAAAAAAAAAGATCTATTGACCAATGATAGGGCACAATATTATAGAGTTTCAAAGGATTTTAATAAGTTTTTGTGTATACGACATCCGAACAGCGTGAACTCTGGGATCTTAAAAAAAACATTCGAGCGTATATTTTTATTACTCAACCGGTGTTTTTAATACCATTTTAATGCATATTTTATCGTTCAAAAAAGTGCAAGATGGAAGTCGTGTGGTGAAGTGTGCCATGGCTGTTTGTGTATGTTTTTGTATTTTTTCCTTTTATTATTCTACAAACACCTTAAGTAACGCTAGTTTCTTCCTCTCAGGCAATGGCATCATTGAGTTCCCGGAGTTTGTGGACCTCATGTCCCGACGACCATGGGGACATCTGGGGACACATGACGAGCTGAGGAATGCCATCGCCGACGCCTGTGACCACAACAACGACGGCTATTTAGAGGTCAGCATTTTGTCAGTAGATTCATCTTGGAAGTAAAAAGGTTTTAAATTAATAACAACCCAGTAAACATCACGACGTTGGATGGCGGTGGATAATGTCGCACCTGGCGTCGAATCAATGTTGGGTTTTGGTTGTTTATGTATCGAAGCAACGTCTCGAAACAAGGTCAGCATTGTACAGACGCCGGGAAAGCGACTTTGTCTAGACGTCGGGATCTAGAATCTACAATAGCTGTCGAGACAGTGACAATCATAGTGTGGTCACCCTCCTCACAGTATCCCCACCTTTGGGGTCATCCGATCACGCAGGATACCTGTGATATCGATTTTTTTAAGTGGGAATGACTGGCTCGCTCTTGAAATTTTCATATTTTACGTTCCCGTTTCGGTTTTCTTTCAAACTGATCTATCGTAGCTGCCATTTCTGTTGAGCGATAAACAAGGTTGTATTTTGGTTGCGAGTGCGACGTCTTTACAACGTCGATTTTCCAACGTCTATTCAACGTTGCACTAAAGACGTTGGACGAAGTTGCGTTCGGGTTGCGTCCAAAATCAACATCTGAACAACGTTGTTTACTCAACGTCTGTTCAACGATATGTCAAATACGCTGGTTAGACATTGGTCTGTGATCGCTACCAATCACAACCAGAGCACGGCCACAGTCAATGTTGTGGTTTGTTCAGATTGACGTCACAATCTGAAATCAACGTTGAATCGACCTTAGAATGTTTACGGGGAGGCTCCTGCATAACGTTTTGGCTATATCAGACGATTTCGTTTTATTTTTTCTTGTTCAGCAATTTTTCAAGAGAAGTCGAACGTAGAAATCGTTTTCCCCTTTTTAGGGTTTAAATTAAAAAAAATCATTATTGTTTCACAAAACTGAGCGATAATTGGTGACATTTAGCTGTGATTTTTGACACATTTTTGATGTGCGGGTTTCTGACTGCATACCCAAGTTTTGTTCAATATCGCATTTTCATTTCACAAAAAAACGACATTTCTGCCCGAATCTGTTGCATACTGCATGTATCATTAAATACAGCAGAACCCCCTTGAATAAGACCAACTATGGGGCTGCTGGAAAGTGGACCGAATTCTGGGTGTTTTGATTTCCGAGGTTCCATTTTTATAAAGTGAGTTAGAAGGAGACTGGAGAAAATTGATCTTGATCTTTTCCCCTGGTTCCACGAGTATTTGTGCTATGTTTGAGTCTCTGTAAAAAATTGCTAAAGCGACTGAGTCAGTTATTTAGCATTCTCTGAAACAATATGAATTAATTAAAGAATTGTTTAATTCAGGTGGCAGAATTTAGAAAAATGATGAAGGAATTAGGAGAGCCACTAACAGACGAACAACTAGATGAAATGTTAAAACACTTTGAACCTGATGGAGATGGTCTGGTCAAATATGAAGGTGAGGTTTACTCGCGTGCTCTGTGAGCAAAAAAAAAATTGCAAATTGGTCAAACGTTGATTTAAATGTTATAAGACACGACACCTTAATCCCTTAAATACAATAAAACAGCGTTATAACGATATACCTAAAACATTTTGAAAGAAAACACCCAATGAATATTTTACTGATATTTCATTGATTTTTTTTTCTTTTCGTACAGCTCGGGTGTGTATTCTGTTATGTATTGTACAAGTGCGTTGTTGTTCTTTTTATTTTCAGATTTTGTGAACGTTATGATGCAAGAGTGAGCCACAACGCACCAGTGTACTGTTTCTTGTTGAACTATCACGTCACCTAGTCTGTTATATATATGAGTGTGATAAAGCACTGAAACCTCCGAAGTGAAACCTTCTTCACAATTTTTTTTCACAAAAAGGGAAATAAAAGGCCAGAAAAATACTTCACACACATTACTCGAAAGACCGATAAAGATTATACAAATGTAACGTGTATTTTTCTTGGAACAAAATAATACACAAAAAATAATAATACTCGTTGCTTTTGTTTTCGTCCTTAAGTCACAGTTATCGTTTTTTTATAAATTAATTTACATAATGAATAGTTTATTATTTATTAAATAATTTTAAACAATAAAACTCTTTATAGTTTAAACATGTATTATTGACTTTTCATTTCTTGTGACGTTTTATAGTTTAAGGCAGAAAATGCATAAACAAAGGCAAACAAAACAAAGGTGGTGTGAATATTAAACTGATATTTTGACTAAATTAAACTGAATTTATCTAAAGCCCATTTAGACTATAATTGAAATTATTGTAACATGCATCCCAAGCTTAGGCTTTGTCAAAAAAAAAACCACCCAAGGAACAAACAAAAACGTTTCGTGTCAGCCTCGAGTTGAACAAAAGTCGTCTTGAAAAAAGTCCCCAATACAAATACATATTTTATTTTCTAAGATTCAGACACATCACAGAATAAAAATAAACAAAAAATAAGGAAATGATTAAAAAGGGGGGTCTGGAAACAATGACTAAAATAGATTTCCGGTTGTGTGGGTGGGTTTTAATTGGCGAGTTGTTGGGACATGAGGGGAATGGAAGGGAGTCCGAAATAAAGCTGCTGAGACTACTGTCCTGAACCGCTCTTCCCCCCCCCCCCCCCCGCCCCCGCCCGTCCCCTACACGCTGAATGTTATTCAGGATCAAGTGGACCATGGATCGCCGCGGGGACATGGACTTGTCTTGTTATCTTTAATCATTCCATCTGGCGCTTATCTGGATCCTTTACATTAACCTAATGGAGCATAATGGCAGATCTGTGTAGTTTCACCCCAGGGAGGAGTGTCTAAACATAATATTTGTGCTTCTTTCACAGGCGCGGAACTGGATTTACATAAGGGGAGGGGAGGGGGAGAAGGTTTATTTACACAATATGTGATGTGAAAATGTTATAGAATGAAGAAGTAAGAAATAATTTTTTGGATAAGACGTAAAAAAATGACAGGGTAATACAGATTACATTTTGCAAATAGGTAATAATCCCAGATGTTAGCAAATCCCTCCTCCCTCATTCAGATTACCCTTCAACCCCCCCCCCCCCCACACACACACACACTTCACCCCATCTCCCTCTTCAATGCTTTTTTTCCAGCACATTTGTTGATGTTGTTTCTGGATAGCGCATGTTATATCACTTAGCACGCAGCGGTTATGATAACTACACAAACAAATAAACACCGCATCACACCTAAGCTATCACTCCGCGCCCGCCGTGTGTGGTATACCTCCAGTTGTCGCAGTACTTTATATGTAAACTGCATTTATCCTACTTGACTGTATTTTTTTAACTTGCTATTAGAAAGGTTTGTGGCACTGATAAATGAGCCTGACAAATTGAAAATGGTGTTTGGAGAATGTAAGTCTCAATACCATTGAAAGATGGCGATTGTACGCGATCTCCACCCCTCCCCCTTCCGCCCCCCCCCCCCCCGCCAACGTTACCAGTGTTTACTCCGTAATGCAGTGGTGTAGGTGTATACATGTCGTTCTCGTTGCCGTAGATATCACAACGAGGCTTCACCCAGCTTTTAAATTCTTCTGAGCAGCATATAAGAATAAAAGCCCCAAAATAGAAACCTTGTTGGAGGCCGGCGGGGGGGTGGGGGGTGGGGGGGGGGTTGAGAGGGCGACCAGCAGTCAGCTAAACTCTCTCGCTCTCCCACATTCCCCACATCGATCCTCTGGTTTTGAAAAAAACGCCATTAGCGGCCTGCACATTGCTGGGTGACATCCCATTCTGAGCACACATTCTGTCAGGAGAGTGGAGCAGCTGATCTCAGGGTGGCGTGAAGTGGAATCCAGTGGGCCCAGAATCGCGACCATATCTGGGCAGATTCCTGGATTCGCCCATTTGGATAATTTGCTCCTTAATCACACATCAGTTTCGCATGCTTTTGCTAGATAAAAAGTCTGGCTTTCTCAAAATTAAAGTCAAATTGTTACATGAGTTTGGTAAATGCTGGAACCCGATTGGTCGATTTCCAAGTCAATATCTTTGATGTATTACTGGAATATTATCGCAACTGGTCAATTATCTTCATTTTGACTGGAAATAATTCCTAATAACTGCAACATCTATTTGCGTTCTGATTAATATTTTAAAAAATGATTGACTTGAGAATAGACCAATCAGATCACAGCATTTTCTCAAGTCATGTAACAATACTTCGTATTGATTCGACTTAAGTCAATATCTGCTAATTGCACATTTTCAAAAAAAATAAGGTTTAATGTCATATATAATATGATAATTAATGTAATTTTTTTTATCTTAATGGATTGTTAATACCTATATATTTTGACATTTCGGTATTAATGAGAATCTTTTCTTCCAATACTTTTTTAAATTTACTTTGCTGGGTAATACTGAATTCATGTTGTCTGCCATGAAGATAGGCTATGATCTGTTTTAAGATTGATCTTATAGACTCGAGCTGACAGGGTTTAACAGGATATGTTGACTCCCCCCCCCCCCCCTATCCCAACCCTCCCGAATATCTCCCTCTCTACAGACAAGATATTCTGGGAGATTTGGTCCTCTAGGAAAACTAGCTCCCCCCCCCCCGGCCCCTGTCCTATGGAAACCATGTTATTGCAGGATGTCTTATAGAGCTGTAGAAGAATGTTCATGTTACGTACTTTATTTCTCACTGCAATGAAACTTAAATATGACCAACATTGCACACAAATAAAGATCCCAACACCATAAGAGTTCAAATGGCTTGATATTTAAAAAAGAAGTGTAATGCTCCTATATACTTGAAATGTACATCTGCAATTTGCCTTCCTCATTTTTGTAAATGTTTAGGGCATACCCCCTGAGCCTTATGGGTAAGCCACTTGTAGGTGATGCTTCCTGCGGCATCGCACCAAAAATTGTGAAAATGCACATGAATCGGCATCTAACATAAAGGGCTGTCAAAAGGTTTTTAGTAGCTATTTTGGAAGTGGTCAAAAGATTGCTGGGAGTTCGAAAATAGCAAATACCATCCCATGAAACACCAGCTTGTATTTGTTTGATAGCGAAATTTCTTTTTTGTTATTTTTGCAAGTCAAGTTTCCATATGAGATTATATTAGAGAGGCCAACATATTCTAGCTTAATTCTAAGGAGAACAAGATATCATAGAATTTCTTAGCAGGCGGGGGGGGGGGGGGGGGGGGGCAAAATATTCGGAGGTTAAGATATCCTGCTACACTGGTCATTAAAACTGTTGGATGCAATTTCAAAGAATTTTGTAAAAAAAAAAAAAACCCATGATTCTTTCAGTTTTGAGTTTTTCAAAACCCGAACAAAATATTTTTGTCAAAATTAATTCATCTTTCTGTACGTAATGCCATTGTTATTTTAGGTCCGTTACTATTTACATAAAGGGTTACGGGCTGCATGAAAAATGTATATATATCTATCGTTTTATTTTCGTAAAACGCGCTTTTACGAGTAAAAGCGCAATTCGCGTTCTCCACTTTAGATGGGTTCCCTTCCGGTAAATAATACCACGCAAATAAAAATGAAATTTTTCCTTGTGAATAGAATGGTCCCTCTACTCTCCCTCCTGTTTTCCCTCCATCTCCAGCCAATCAGCAAGCGAGAACGATAAGACTTACGTCATTCGAAGACATCAATCATTCCCTTCAAGCCCAAAAAATGGTGACAACGCACCCAGGCTTGTTGCGGGTTGGCTGGGAGGGAAGATAGGCTAAAGTGGAGAACGCGAATTGCGCTTTTACTCGTAAAAGCGCGTTTTACTTCGCAAAAGCTTTGAATTCGCTTATCTCCACTTTTAATGGGTTCCCTTCCAGTAATATTTACCACGCAATATAAAAAAGAACTTTTTGAGGTACTGTTCAAGATACTCTAACCCTTCCATCCATCCTATGGCCAATCAGAATGCCCGAGACGTCGTCTGCTAGTCTCGTATAAACGACATTCCCTTTTTGCGTGGCGTCGATACAACACGCCATTCTGTGTGCTGCCGGTTTTTTGCAGCAAGGGAACTGGTTTAAGGTGCGAATTGCTTCATTTTTTACTTAATTCACTGCCTAATGGATTGTTTTATCTATTATTGTGCGTTGGGATAAATTTATGGAGCCGAAGTGTGTTTATTCGCCATCTTACTCTTCGGTCTGATTAGGTTGAGTTTGCACGATCACGGAGACACTTTCCTAGTCCCGAGAAGTGCGCCTCTTTCTCCACTTTCATTCAGATCGAGGAACTTACCAGTTCCACCTCAGTTCGTCTAGGAGTAGGATCTTTTCAGGCTGCTGGACCTGATCAGACTCCAAGCTTTACCAGCCAGCTGTGTCATCGCGGAAATGGCCAGTTTTTGCTTAAGCTTTACTCCATGGGTCGCTTCTCAGTCTTTGTAGAGCAGGTTCTGCAAGTCTGACAGCGTTCTCCGACGAAAAGAGACGTTTTCTGTGACGTCTGAGGGTCATTTTCTTTGCCAGGACCGTTTTCCCTTTGTGGTCTTACGGTCACGGGTGCGAGAAGACCATTCTGGTCCAACGGGATTCACAAAACCCGTTACGGTCCGATGGTCCCAGGTGCATCTGAGGCAAGAGAGATCCATATCCGACACGGGTGGTGCCATTACGGTCCAGCCCGTTACGGCCCGGGAACGTTATCGTTCCGGGAAGCATCTCTTTTCGTCTTTCCTTAGACCCAGCGAGTTATTGCGGTGTTTAAGCAATTGTAAACACAGCTTGGAAGGTTAAAGCTTGCAGTTGAAGCAAAGCACGGAGAAATGTAGTTTTGTGCGTTGTTTTATACTACATATTCTCACCGTTGTTTTTCTCTGCTTGCATTTCAGATATGACAGAGGCCAGTCTACATTCTCCACCGTTACTGCCTCAGTGTATCCATCCTCCAACCGCGTGTAACCCCCACTCCATCTGCGACCGCTGTAGACGGAATAGTGGAATACCTCTGTGTGAGCCAGACAGCCAGTGTGGCGAGTGTCTACATCTTTCTCCAGAGGATTGGAAAGTCCTATTACGGAATAGGACCAAGAACGAGCGCAGGAGGGATAAGCGCAAATTCCTTTCGTCAGCTTCGTTTGTTACTCGTGAATTTATTCGTGATACCATGAAGAAGGCTAGCTCCGTTATTCTGGGCCAGGTCTCCACCCCCGTACACGTAGACACTGGTGCAGAATCGGAATCCGCTACGCCAGTTAAGAGACATAAAAAGTCCAAGAGTAAAGGACGTGCATTTTCTGAGACTGTAGCAGAATTGGACATCCCGGAAGGGCAAGAACGGGATCGTCTCCGCGAGGCATGGGCCTCACCTCCTAGAGTGAAACCCAGTGGCAGTCCAGGAGGGGCGTTTAAGTCCCCGTCTGAGGAACAAGTGACTTTAACGCATAAGGATACGGGAACAGTACTTTCGGCGTTTACAGGCCAGTTAGGCATTCCCCCGCGAGAGGACTTATCCCCCCCTCCTCAGCTGCAGCGTCTCCCGAGTGAATTTTCAGCGTTTTTGTCTATGCAATCGCAACTGCAAAAACAACTTTTGGATTTACAGAGTCAAGTTCAGAAGCAGGAGAGTCTGCTTAGTCAAAGGCAAAAGCCTAAACCATCAGCTACGGTTTCTCGTCCTCCTCCGGAAATTCAGTCAGTGGCAGCGATATCGGGCTCGCCTGTACCTCACCTCCCGCTGGACTCTAACGTGGATATTCCCGAAACGGTCACCATCAGCGAGGAGGATTCCGTGGGCGTGCCCCTTTCGGGCCAAGTCTCCGCATTGCTGGAAGATGATGAGGAAATCGGGCCGATGGAAAATTCTCCCCTAGCAGCAGTCCCAAGCAACAGGGAGAAAGAAATTTACACCCCAGTAGGGGAACCCCACATGTCACATTTTTCACAATCCCAACTCCCAGAAGCAGCATCTGATGAACAGGAGTCGGAGGTGGAAGACGGGGAAGAAGAATCCGAGGGTACGTCAGTACATTCCCGTTGTCATTTACCGTTACGGGCAGTGGAGCAGGTGCGTTCTCCCGGCCAAGGGCATCGACTTTGGAGAGATCCAGCGGCAGCGGGCAGACGGCCCATCCGTACTCCCTCTCCACCAGATCTTGCCCCATCGGTCGAGGACGCGGCCCCCTCGAGTTCTGCTTCTACGATTGCACCAGAAGACGTGCCGTTCAGGGATGCCATTCAAGAGATAGCCCGCTTAGCAGAGGTCTCCTGTGGCTCCCCAAATTTAGATAAGGAGGATCCGCCCATTCGGATGACATCTCAGGCAGCTCCACCACAACAGGACTCGTTTATCGCACTAGCCACCAGTGAGGGCATTGCTCATGCTGTCACGGTCCGCGCGAAAGAGTTCAAGAAGATGGACGCCGGTGAGGGTCGCACGTTGTCGCGTTTCCATTTATCTAAACATTGCTCAGTACGACCAGGACCATATCGGTCAGCGGATGAAAAAATTCCCCTAGAGGCACTGGAGCAGCCCGTGAAGCGTACAGTCTGGATGCCCACAGTGCGTAGTGACTCAGACATTCCATTAGTGGAGAAAGACGCAAAGACCATCGAGGCGTCTTCTCGCCACATCCTGAACATTATGTCTTTTCAAGATCATGCACTTAAAGCACTAAAGTCGCGTTGGGAAGAACTTCGCCTTAGTGATCCCGTGTCTGCTAAATTGATGGAATGCCTGGCCTTAGCTACCCGAGACGTGGTCAAACTTTCCACTTTTTTGATGACTTCAATGGTCTACTTACGTCGAGATGCCTTTCTCCAGCACTGCTGGTCTAGTGTCAAAGGTTTGCGGGACCTGCGTCATGCCCCTATCCTGGAGGAACGAGAACTATTTCCTCCCGCCGAGATAGAGAGGGTGAACCAGGAAAGTCGTTCGCTTTCGCAAGATTATGCCCTGATGTCCAGGATGTCTCGCTCCTCCTTCAAACGTCCACTGAAGAGGAAGAGACCACAACAGTCCTCTCCAGCACCGTCTAAGCCGAGTGCGCAGCCACAACAGCCCCCTGTCAAGAAACCGAAACCCAGCCCCGGCAGCAAGACAGAGGGTCCGGCTCCACAGTCGTTCAGGTAGCAGCCAACCAAAGTACCGTCACGAGATTCCCTTATCTCCTGGCGATACTTTAGCAAACTTAAGAGACTTGGAAAATTTACTTTCCTTAAACGCCTCCTTGCCCGTAGGAGGAAGACTAGGAAAGTTTTGGCAGCAATGGGCAGAAATGGGGGCGTCTCGAAGGGTAGTACGTTGGTTAAAGAGAGGTTACTCCCTACCTTTCAAACGAGACCGGAACGGGCTCAGGTGCCCTATTCCCCTAACCGCCCATGCGCCAAGACAACTAGTCACCTCTTACGCCAAGGGGTCAGAAAAAGACCGAGCTCTCCAAGAAATGCTACTGAGCTTGTCTCAAAAACAGGCGATAGAGGAAATGCCAGAAAATCAAATGGGTTTTTTCAGCAGAGTTTTTCTGGTTCCCAAGAAATCCGGAGGGTGGAGGCTGGTAATCGACCTTTCCCCCATAAACGGTTTTCTCCGAGTGATCACCTTTCAGATGGACACGGCCCAGGTGATAAAAGGGTCATTACGGGAAGGGATGTGGGGTACCTCCATAGATCTCTCCGATGCTTACCTCCATATTCCTCTCCATCGCTCGGCAAGAAAATTTCTAGCCTTTCAAGTAGGGAAAAGACGATTTTGGTTTCTGGCACTTCCCTTCGGTCTGGCTACGGCCCCGTACGTTTTCTCCAAGGTCATGAAAGTACTGAAAACATGGGCACGGCTAGAAGGGATGTTAGTCTTTCAGTATCTGGACGACTGGTTTCTGGCGAATCAAGACAGGCAGGTAACCGAGAATCATACAATGTCTTTAGTTCGCAAGGCACTAGAGGTAGGTCTAGTAGTAAACCTAGCCAAGTCCGAACTAACCCCCAAACAGTCCATTACCTTTCTAGGGGAGTTTTGGGATCTGGCAATAGCAAAGGCGTTCCCTACGCCAGAACGCCGCCAGAGAATTGCAGATGCCATAAAAGGTATTTCCCCAGGAAAGAAGGTGAGATTACAGGCCATGGAATCGCTCCTCGGCCTGTTAGTGGCAACAGAGAAGACAGTCCCCCTGGGCCGTCTCCATTACAGGCCATTTCAAAGCCAGGTAAGATGGGCGTTGCATCAGGGTCGTTCACCCGCAGCGAGGATGCAAGTTTCACAGGTAACCCTACAAGCCCTACAGTGGTGGTGCGATGTTCTAATTATGTCCGAAGGAATGCCATTTCAGCCCCCCACCCCGGAGATAGAGATTCAGACCGATGCGTCCCATGCGGGGTGGGGAATTTATTGGAATGGTCAGGTATGGAAGGGCAAATGGCCACCCTCGCTTCAGTCCTACCACATAAACTGGCTGGAGCTTCGGGTGGTCTGGATTGCCCTAATCAAGCTGACCAACCAACTCAGAAACAAGGCAGTCCTTTTTCGGTTAGACAACTCCACAGCCATAGCTTACCTCAACAAGCAGGGGGGCACCAAATCACGATCCCTGTCCAAACTTGCATTCCAAATTCTTTCAAAGGCCAGGGAGGAACAGGTGACCGTTTCCGCCCGTCACCTGGCCGGGAAATTAAACGTCCTAGCGGACTTAGCCTCCAGACAGGGTCAAGTTATCAACACCGAGTGGTGCCTATCCCCTCGGTCCTTTCAGTGGGTGACACACCAATCCCCATGGGGTGCCCCGACTCTGGATCTGTTTGCAAACGCGATGACCACCCAACTTCCCCGGTACGTGTCTCCTTGCCCGGACCCAGCAGCTTGGGCAGTAGACGCTCTCAATTGTCAGTGGCCACGGGACGAGGTACTGTATGCCTTTCCCCCACAAGCAATCTTAGGGCAAGTCCTGCAGAGAGTAATCGAGTTGAAACCACCGTTCCTATTACTCATTGCCCCATGGACACCGGAAGCCCCATGGTTCGCCCTCCTACTCCATTGCAAGGTAGTAAGGTCGATACCGATCCCATGCCACAACGAGTTGCTATCACAACCCCATTGGCATCACTTCCACCCCTCCCCTCGCTTACTGAACCTCCACCTATGGTGTCTGACCAGTCCTTTCTGAAAAACAAGGGTTTTTCTAAGCAGGTGAGAGAGAAAATAGTAAACAGTCACAAGGGTTCAACGGCCAAAGTTTACAGGTCGCAGTGGAATAAATTTGCCGCTTGGTGTAGCACTTCTAAGCTAGATCCGTTTCAGGCTAGCCCAGCAGTGGTAGCGGATTTCCTCGATCACCTTTTCACGGAGGTGAAATTAAAGGTAAGTTCCATCGAGGGCTATAGGGCCGCTATAGGGTCAAGACTCAAAGCGTCTACAGGCTACGACCCGGGCGAAGATACTTCCCTATCACAGCTAGTAAGACATTTTAAAGTAAGCTCCCCACCCTGCCCATCCAACATAGCGCAGTGGGATTTATCAATAGTCTTACAGTATCTTCAGCGCCCAGATATATTTAGTAAGGACGTGATTTCAGCAAAAAACGCAACATTAAGATTCACGTTTTTATTGGCCTTAGCTTCGGGCAAAAGAAGAGGCGAAATCCATGCCCTAGACAGAAAGGTAAATAAAGATAAGGGTACATGGGAGAAGGTCACCCTAGTCCCTAGAGCAGGATTCATGGGAAAAACCCACATCATGACCCAAGGGATGGGAACGTTCGATCACATTACTCTCCCATCCCTACCAGATGACCCCGACTCAGACGGTCTGGTCTCTTTGTGTCCCGTCAAAGCGCTGCAACAGTATTTGGAAATGTCAGAGGCCTACCGATCAGATAATCAGAAGGCTCTCATCATTTCGTTTATGCCGAAATTTAACAAAGATCTTTCGAAACAGTCGATCTCAAATTATATTAAAAGGATCATTTTGGCAGCCTATGACGATGCACAAATCGACCCTAACCCGTTAGGGGAATCAAACATCAAAGCCCATCAGGTAAGGCAAGTAGCCAATTCCCTCAGGGCGGTACGCAACGTGTCCCTTTCGGATATATTAAAAACAGGTTGTTGGGTTTCCCCCAACTCGTTTGTTAAATACTATCTGAAAGATTTTTCTCAAGATGAATTGTCTGGCTTATATTCATTAGGACCGTTCGTGGCTTCAGAAACGACCATTACAGGCTGAGTGTTTCTGTTGTAGGAATGCTTCTCCCAAGTTTAAGAACAAGGGCAAGCACAAGAGTAACTTCTCCAAGGGCCGTAATGGGAACAGTAACAACAACAACAAGCCACGAAAGTAACAACCTACAAGAAGGTCTTTCCTTCTTACTCTGAACATTTCGCCTTTCGCTCAGGTCCTTTGGACCATTTCGGTTCGTGCTTATATTAAGTTACGGACGAACGCTGGACGGTTATGTTTAATTAAGCATTTATTTACTCCGAAGTGTTCAGGATCGCATGTGTAATGAGTACAGCCCAGTCTTCGGTCTTACGGCTACTCGGATGCTTAAGTTTTGATCTCCTTTCTTCATGTTTTTCAGAAAGAAAGGGGGGGGGACCATGTCGGTCCCAGACGTACCCAGTGACCGTACACCCGTTGTAGCCGGAAGGCCGAAAGCCGGTTTATGGTTCATGGTATGAGGTACCATAGTGTCATTATGGGCTTATGGGACCATAACGGCCCCATATAGGAAAACAGTCATAAATAAGCAAAATTTTTTCTGTTTTTCATTTTATGACGATTTACAGTAGTTTTAGTACTATCTAGTCAATCGCTATGAGTTTATTTCAAATAAACGTGGTAATTTATCAAATGAGAAGAAGAAAAGTTAGACAGCGGACTCGCTTTCTTTTTCAAGTTTGAATTGCATGTCTTGTAAGACACTTCAGTCACTTTACTAGAAGTGTCAAAGAGTTTATTTGCGTAATTCCTATGGATTTACGATCGTTTTGTAGTACTTCTAAATAAACCTAATTGTTCATCAATACATAGCAAGTGAATAGTGAGAACTTGAGGAAGGGATCCATCCGGTGGGCGGTTGGAGGGGGATGGTGATAGTTCTCAAAAAAGATGATGGCATGGTTGGAAGCCTTCTCATCTCAACTGACAGTTGCTGTGATATTTTTTACTTTGTTACGATTTACCTTATGTTGAAAGACCGGAATGGTACGCCTCCGGACTTTATTTAGGAAATCATTAAAAGAATTGAAACTTAGCTGACAAGTTTTATTTCTTCTTTGCGTCGAGTGCACAGCACTCCTCGCCTATATGCAATGAGCTTTTACAAGCCATAGTGTAATTCGCGACCTTTTTGGGCAGTTCAAGAATGGCAGGCTCCCCTGCTCCGGACTCAAGTCCCATTAAAAGTGGAGATAAGCGAATTCAAAGCTTTTGCGAAGTAAAACTATCGTTTTATTTCGTAAAACGAGCTTTTACGAGTAAAAGCGCAATTCGCGTTCTCCACTTTTAACTTTGATTTTAACCCGTCCCATCCATCCCCAACTAGCCTGGGCGTGTTTTACCGCCTTTTGGGGCTAAAAAGGGAATGTCGTTTATACGAGACTAGCAGACGACGTCTCGGGCATTCTGATTGGCCATAGGATGGATGGAAGGGTTAGAGTATCTTGAACAGTACCTCAAAAAGTTCTTTTTTATATTGCGTGGTAAATATTACTGGAAGGGAACCCATTAAAAGTGGAGAACGCGAATTGCGCTTTTACTCGTAAAAGCTCGTTTTACGAAATAAAACGATAGTTTTACGAAAATAAAACGATAGTTTTACTTCGTAAAAGCTTTAAATTCGCTTATCTCCACTTTAGATGGGACTAAAGTCCGGAGAAGGGGAGCCTGCCATTCTGTTGAAAAATTGATAAATAATTACGCGAATTGTGCTGTATACTCGACAGAGTGCAATGTCCTTGGACATAAGGGAACAAAGTGAGAGAAAAAATAAAAGACTCAAACTATGTTCCGCTTTACTATTCTTCCAACAAAAAGTCGAGAGGGGCACTCCCGATCCATTGACAAAGAATAACAAAGAGTAGTACTAACAGTCAAAGGACTCCAACGTAGTACCAAGCTAAATTGACCAACAAACGAACCGTTTGAATGAGTATCTTATCCATCCCCCGCCTGCCTCCCACTGGATGGAGCCCGACCTGGGATACTCTGATGCTATGTAATATCATGCAAAAGGTACAATAGTAAATCAACTTTATTGACCTTAAAAAATTTATTTAAAAGTAGTAAATCCAAAACCTGATTTACGTAAAATAAAATTCTTAACACAGAGGAAATTAGCTCCGTCTGTGCCAGTAAAAGCATGCTGGCCTTAAGGCCTGAACACATAAATGGAACACAAATTGAAGTATTGTCACGATCTCTAGCATAAGTGAAAATACTGATAATAAACACCTTAATCATAAAATTAAAAATTACTACACACCCACAGGGTGAAGGTGTAATCACAGAATTATAAATTGTTGAGAACTGTCACAATTTGCATATGGGATCAGTCCCAGAAAATGGTACTTACGGTACTCATGGTATGGTCACTGTAGGAATGGGATACCTTCTTCATGGGATCAAGTGAGGCTAGACTATATCGGACCGGGTAAGGAGAAGAGATGTCTGTCTCTGTTCTCCCCCCCCCCTCTTTTTCTTAGTAATAACTAGAAAAAGGGGTTACATAATCAGCCCTGAAGAAGGAAAATCCCTGCTACAGTGACGGTACCTTACAACAGACTCTTGAATATGGTACGAAAGCATAAACTGTCTTGGTCCCAAAAATATGGGATCGAAAGAAAACTTCGCTGTGAGTCGTGGCTAAATGTCTCTAGAAGCGGTTGTGGTCCATCAGGAGGTGCGGTTATTCTTGAACTTATGTTGATAGCCGCCTCGACCCTTGGATGGTCCACCTTTCTGTTTGCCCTTGCTTTTCGGTCTAGGGGTGACCGGTCTGTTAACAGAACAAAAATTAAGCCTTAAATGTTGATTCTGCCGCTATAAAAGGGGCCACCGAATAAATCCCGGAGATCTCATCTTGGGAAAAATCTTTTAGGTAATATTTGATAAAAGAGTTTGGTGAAACCCAGCATCCCGTTTTGAGGATTTCAGAAAATGACACATTGCGTAAAGCCCTAAGTGAATTTGCCACCTGTCTTACTTGATGGGCTTTAACGTTCAACTCTGACAGGAGATTGGTATCAGACTGTGACCCTTCATAGGCTGTGATAATGACCTCTTTAATGTAACGAGAAATCGTTTGTTTGGAGATGTCCTTATTGAAATTCGGCATGTGGGAAATGATCAAGGCTTTTTGACCTGATGACCGATATGTCTCCGAAATAACTAAATACTGTCGTAGTGCTTGTACGGGGCACAAAGACACCCGATCTTCCAGGTTGTGTTCTTCGGGTAGGGACGGTAGGGCTATATGATCAAATGTGCCCATCCCGTGAGTTTTGATATGTGTTTTGCCCATAAATCCCGCCCTTGGTACGAGGAATACCTTATCCCAAGTCCCGTTTTCCTTACTCACTGTTCTGTCTAAGGCATGAATTTCACTTCTTCGTTTGCCTGATGCCAACGCCAAAAGAAAGGTGAACCTTAAGGTGGCATTTTTAGCTGATATTACAGATTCGTCAAAAATGTCAGGTCTTTGAAGAAAGCGAAGAACTAGTGACAGGTCCCATTTTGCCACTGTGGGCGTACTGGGGGGGGGGAATTCACTTTAAAGTGTCTGATCAATTGTGACAGGGCGGAGTCTTCTCCTGGGTCATAGCCTGTGGAAGCTTTGAGTTTAGATCCTATGGCTGCCCTATATCCCTCTATTGAACCTACTTTTAAATGTTCGTCCGTAAATAGATAGTCCAGAAAATCGGCCACGACTGGTGGGGATGCCTGGAATGGATCTATTTTCGATTTGGTACACCACGAGGCAAATTTATTCCACTGGGCTCTGTACACCTTAGCTGTGGATTGTTTATGACTACTAACCATTTTATCCACTACTCTATTCGAGAAACCTTTCTTTTTTAAGAAAGATTGGTCAGACACCACAGGTGCAGGTTCAGCAGGTGAGGGGCCGGGTGGAGGTGATGCCAGTGTGGTTGGGATAATAGTTCTCTGTGGCATGGGATCGGGATTGATTTGACCACCTTGCATTGTAGTAATAGGGCAAACCATGGGGCTTCCGGCATCCATGGGGCCACTAACAGGAGGAATCGTGGTTTCAGTTTGATTACCCTTTGGAGAACTTGAAGGAGTATTGCCTGTGGGGGGAAGGCGTACAATACTTCTTGGGTTGGCCATGGGCAATTGAGTGCGTCCACCGCCCATGCAGATGGATCCGGGCAGGGGGAGATAAACCTGGGCAGTTGGGTCGTCATGGAATTGGCGAATAGGTCTATGGAGGGGGGACCCCATGGTGATTGCCCTGTTACCCATCGGAAGGATGTGAGTGCTAGGCACCATTCCGTGTGAATTACTTGTCCCTCCCTGGAGGCCAAATCTGCCAGTACATTGAGTTTTCCCGCTAAGTGATGGGCTGTTAGGGTGATGCGACACTGGCGAGCAAAGCAAAGAATCTTGCATGCTAGTTTCGAGAGAGGAAGAGACCTGGTCCCTCCCTGTCTGTTTAGGTAAGCTACTGCCGTAGAGTTGTCTAGAAGGAACCGTACGGATTTGCCCCTGAGAATGTGATTTAATCTGTTTAGGGCTATCCACACTACTCGTAACTCTAACCAATTGATGTGGTAGCTGTTTAGGGGGGGAGCCCATACCCCTTTCCATACCTGGCCCTGACAGTGTATCCCCCAGCCCTTCTGGGACGAATCGGTCTGAAGTTCTATCTCTGGGGGTGGGGGATGAAAGGGGACACCCTCGGTCATCACTATGGGATCGCACCACCATTGTAGGGGGATTAGAGTTTTCCCAGAGATTTTTGTTTTGGCACGGGGAAACCTCCCTTGTCTTAGTGCGAATCTGACCTGTCTTTGAAATGGTCTGTAATGCAAGCGGCCTAAAGGGACCGTTTTTTCGGTTGCAACTAGGAGACCCAACAGGGATTCCATCACCTGTAAATTCACGTTTTTGTCTGCTGGGATTGCTTTTATTGCCTGACAGACTCTTTGGCGTCTCTCCTCGGTAGGAAAGGCTCTTGCATTTTTTAGATCCCATCTTTCCCCGAGGAATATAATATCTTGTTTGGGTGAAAGTTCCGATTTGGGTATGTTGACTACGAGCCCTACCTGAATGGCTTTTCGAACTAGAGTAATAGTTTGAAGACGGGCCGCTTGTTTGTTTTGATGGGCTAGTAACCAGTCGTCTAGATATTGGAACACCAACATGCCTTCCAGGCGAGCCCAAGACTTCAGAACTTTCATTACTTTTGAAAACACATACGGGGCCGTGGAGAGGCCGAAAGGGAGTGCCCGAAACCAAAAACGTTGTAGGCCTATTTGAAAGCTTACGAATTTTTTGGTTGAATGATGTAACGGGATATGGAGGTACGCGTCTGACAGATCTATCGACGTGCCCCACATCCCTGCCTGAAGGCTTTCTTTTATAACTTGGGCTGTGTCCATTTGGAAAGTTGTGGTCATTAGGAATTCGTTGAGGGAGGAGAGGTCTATGACCAATCTCCACCCGCCTGATTTCTTGGGGACTAGGAAGACCTTGCTGAAAAAGGCTTCCTGGGTTTCGGGCATTTCCTCTATGGCCTCTTTTTCTTTCAGGGATATCAACATTTCCTGAAGGGCTACATCTTTGTCTGACCCTTTGGGGTAGGAGGTGACTAAGTTTTCTGGTGCCCAGGCAGTTAGGGGAATAGGGACTTTGTGACCCCTTTGATCCCGTTTGAACGGTAGAGAATACCCGTTTTTGAGCCATCGGACTACCCGACGAGGGGCACCCATATCTGCCCATGCCTTCCAGAATTTGCCTAGCCTTCCTCCTACGGGCCAGCAGGAGATGTAGGAATGCAAATCGTTTGGATTTTCTACACTTATTAAAGTATCGCCAGGAGACCAATGAGTCTCTGGGCGGTACTTTGATTGGCTGCTACCTGCTCTGTTGCGGCGATGGGACCTCCTGTCGACTGCTGTGGCCTGACTTGGGCTTCTTAGCCGGAGGGGGTTGCGATTGGGAGATGGGCTTAGCCTGCTCCGAGCTTGGGCGTTGAACTCTCCTGCGTTTGAGTGGGCGCCGGAATGATGCACGGGACATTCTGGACATCAAGGCGAAGTCCTGTGATAGGGAGCGGCTTTCTTGATTTACTCGCTCTATTTCCGCGGGGGGAAATAATTCTTTTTCACCCAGAATGGGAGCATGACGCAATTCCCTCAACCCTTTCACGCTCGACCAGCAATGTTGTAAGAAGGCATCCCGTCTGAGGAAAACCATGGACGTCATAAGGTAAGTAGCTAGTTTGACAACGTCCCTGGTTGCAAGAGCCAGACATTCCAACAGTTTGGATGTGACCGGATCATTGAGGCGTAGATCCTCCCAACGCGTTTTTAACGCTTTCAGCGTGTGGTCCTGAAATGACATTACATTAAGGATATTTCGTGAGGACGCCTCAATGGTCTTTTTCCACTAGTGGAATGTCCGAATCGTTGCGAACCGAGGGCATCCAAACCGTGCGCTTCGACGGTTGTTCCAAAGGTTCTGAAGATATTAGGTCGTCCGATGGTCGATACGGGCCTGGTCTTACAGCACAGTGGCGCGAGGCGTGAAAACGGGATAAGGTGCGGCCCTCGGCGTTGTCCATCTTTTTGAACTCCTTTGTTCGAACTGTTACAGCGTTAGCGATGCCTTCGCTGGTAGGTAGCGCGATAAATGGGTCTTGATGCAGCGGAGCCGTCTGAGAGGTCATCCGGATAGGAGGGTCCTCTTTATCGGTCGTAGGAGAGCTTGCAGTGACCCTAGCCAGGCGGGCAATTTCCTGAATTGCGTCGCGAAAAGGCACGTCTTCTGAAGTTATTGTAGATGAGGTGATGGACGGGGTGGCATTCTCGCTTCGTGGGGTGAAATCCGGTGGGGAGGGGGTCCTGATTGGGCGTCTCCCTGCTGCTGCCGGATCTTTCCAGAGCTTCTGGCCACTACGAGGGGATCTGATATAGTCTATTTCCCTGAGGGGAAGGCGAAACTGAGAGGAAGGGGGTGTATCTGTTGTCTCTTCACCCGATTCCTCACCTTCAGACTCTTGATCCTCTGACTCCTGTTCGGGTTCCCGTTCGTGACTTGTGCCTGCCGATTGTGATGGTGCGTCGCCCGAAGGGGTATAGATCTCCCGTTCTCTGTTGAGTGGAATGGAAGACAGATGGGATGCCACTGACTGGACCAACTCTTCTTCTTCCTCCTCTCCCAAAAGGCCTGATCCTTGCCCTGATGGGGGAAGACCCGAGGATTCCGCGTCACTGATCACTTCCACTGACGGTAGTTGTGTGCTGGGATCTACACGAGAAGGGGATGGAGTGGTGAGTGGCTGTAGGTCTGGTGGTGGTCGCGAAACTGTGGCAGAAGGTTTATGTTTGCGGCGAGAAACCTTGCCTTGACGTTCGACTTGCTGTTGGAGATCTAGCAATTGTTTTTGTAACTGGGCTTGCATCGAGAAAAAAGCTGAAAACTCCCCAGGCAGTCGCGGAACTGAAGGAGGGGACGACAGCTCTGATTGTGCCGGAATGCCCAACTGACCGGCCAGGGCCGCGAAACTGGAGCCCGAAGCCGTATGAGTAACTGTCACTGGTTCCAAAGCGAAGTCTGTTTTCGGTGTCGTTTCGGCTTTATCCGTATCCGAGGGTGTAATAGCCCAAGCCTTCCTGAGGGTTTCCAACTCTTTGCCTTCTGGAATCTCCAGGTCGGCCACCGTCTCGGTATATGCTTTACGTTTGCGGGATTTCTTGCTCTTCCTGTCCACCGCAAAAGCATCGGACTCCGAACCCGTATCCATCTTAACGGGAGACGAAACTTGTTCCAAAATTACTGAGCTAGCTTTACGCATAGTTACTTGACCGAAATCCGAGGATGCACACGGGGATAAAGACAAGGCTTTACGTCTGTCTCTTCTCCTATCATTGCGTATCCTGTTCTTGAGAATAAGTTTCCACTGTTTCGGTGACAAGTGATGGCACTCGGAGCAAGTATTCCACTCGTCGCAAAGGGGTACACAGTTCTTCCGTTTGCAACGGTCACAAATAGAGTGAGGGTTGAAGGCTGAAGGTGGGTGGGTGCACTGCAGAGATATCGGCTGACCACGCAGACTGGCTTCTGTCATATCTGAAATGCAAGCAGAAAAGACAGATAAGTTATCTGTTCACGTCACGGCAGACTGGACAGATAAAAGAACATTTAGCGCAAAAACGAGAGTTATACCACCCTGGAGTGATAGCAAATAGTACCAGTACGCACTCTGTTCGAATAGGCGCTAAAATGATGCTCATAGGCCTCTTAGGGCTGTGTCGAATGAAAGATATTCAAAATGGGCCTTCAATGGTCCCATTTTCGGGATGTAGGAAATTATCCCATAAACGGGATATGACCATGGGCCCGAAAAACGGGATCGATTTCCGGGACCTTAGACGGTACCATCTAGTCCATTTGTGGGCCTCGTCCGACTGATCCCATAAATGGGATTCGGGCCTGATCCCAGGCAAATGAGGTGCCACAAATGGGCCACTTGGTGCCGAAAAAACGGCACCTCGGAACCATGTATGGGATAACGTAGTCCCATAAATGGGCTTTCAGCAGAAATTTCGCCAAAAATAGCTCGAAACGTCTATGAGCATAATTTCGCCTGAACCAGAGCCAGCAGAGTCTGGAGAAATCCTGACCTAACTCGCAGGTTCCGAAGGAGTGTCTAACCAGCAAAAATGGCCATACTCGTAATGGTACCATAAGCTGTGGCTAACTAGGGATCAAAGCAGGCACAGTGGGCTGCAGAGATTCTAGCAACTCCGAGGCGGTGTGTGCATGAACTAGAACAAAACTCCGGTCCTGTAGCTTCCGTGTGGAGAAGAGAGGCACACTTCCCGGGACTAAGAGGTGTCTCCGCTGCGTGTAAACTCAACAACTACCAGACCGAAAGAAACAGTGCCGAAAAATTGCTTCAATCCAAGTAGAAATTTATCCGCACAAAACACAAATCACGTAAAATAATCCAAAAATGTGAAAATAGTAGATTAAAGCAAAATCGCACCTTGCTCAGTTCCCTTTTTTAGATAAAAAAGTGGAGCACACAGAAAGGCGTGTGTTGTAAACACCACGCTTGAAGGGAATGATTGATGTCTTCGAATGACGTAAGTCTTATCGTTCTCGCTTGCTGATTGGCTGGAGATGGAGGGAAAACAGGAGGGAGAGTAGAGGGACCATTCTATTCACAAGGAAAAATTTCATTTTTATTTGCGTGGTATTATTTACCGGAAGGGAACCCATCTAAAGTGGAGAACGCGAATTTAAAGCTTTTACGAAGTAAAAATATGTTGAACCCGATCTGCTGATCAGTCCCATCTGCAGATGGGCCTGTCCCGTTTACGGATCGCCAAACGGGAGGCTCATCTGCAGATGGGCCTCCCGTTTGGCGATCCACAGATGGGACAGTCCCGTTTGCGGATTTTTAGTTGTTTCCCATCTGCAGATCGGCCGTTTTCAGCCGTTACTTTCAGCCGTTTTTCTTTTCGATAAAACGGATGTTTTCTTTTAGGATAAATTACTTTCTTGCTCTTCTACTCAAAATCAAAGAAATATTCAATACATTTCGATCCCGGTCATCCATTTCTACTCAAAATCAAAGGCAAATCCAATATATTTGAACCAGTGTCTAAGCGGCCTGTCCTCTGCAGACAGTAATCCGAACGAGTAGCAGAGATTAAGCACCTAATACCCTAATCTAGACAAATTTCGACAACTTGGCGGAACATTTGCAGAAAGGTTCACTACCACCTTTCCCATCGGCTATAGTCGTACGATCGCCTCGCATCCTCGGGAAATATTGATCGAGTTATTTCATTAGTGACTTTCGTAGTCGTAGTATGTATTTTGCACCACCATTCCCCTCGACCGTAGTCGTACGATCGCCTCGCATCGTCTGGAAATACTGATCAAGTTATTTCCTCAGTAACTTTCGTAGCTGTAGTGTTTCGAAGTTGGTTATTTTACAGGTTTTCTATTGAATAAAATATTGCAGGAAATACTATGTGAACTATGACTGCATTCGTGTCACTTTGTTGAAAGTTTTTAGGAACTTCAGTTTGTATCTTGCCAAAGTAGTAGAACAGCCAAAGTGGTTCATAGAATAAAAGTTGATGACAAAAATACGGTTCTTTTTATTCAAGTTTCATTTAACAATATATCCGCAGATGGGCCTGTCCGATCTGCAGATGGGAAGCAACAAGAAATCCGCAAACGGGACTGTCCCATCTGTGGATCGCCAAACGGGAGGCCGATCTGCAGATGGGCCTCTCGTTTGGCGGTCCGTAAACGGGACAGGCCCATCTGCAGATGGGACTGATCAGCAGATCGGGCCTAACATATATATCCCAGAAACAGCACTCCCCCCCCCCCAAAAAAAAAAAGCAAATATAACTAGAACCTCATTTCGCTAGCGAAATGTTAAACACTTGACAAAAATTAAAACGCAAAAATACTCCCTTCAATGGGTTATTTCTTCAATAATATATTGCAAACAATATAGATTGAATACGTCTTATAAGCCGAGTAGTGTTTGGTTTTTGTTGACTTAAGGTTCTATTGACTGATCAGGCATACGCCGTGTTATCTATTTACGCAGTGAGAGCTCACACAAAGCTGAGCAACTGTGTGTTCTGTGCTGCGAATTAAATGCACCGCATTTACATACAAAAAATAGACTCTTTTCACATGGCGTTTTAAACAAGAAAACGAAATCGGAGGCGAAAATAAAAAGTGACATGCACACGTTCATATCAAGGTCTACCTAAGTCATAAGTTTCGTGGCCCTAGGGCCCGTAGTACCAGTGGCGGAGATGACACAAGAAATCCTATCACTGTCAAGGAAAAAAAGATACCAACGGCTGCTCGTACAAATTCATATAGCGCTTGCAAGCCAAAGGCTTGTCAAGTGCTAAAAAAATAAATCCCTTTCCTGGAATAGAACTACCTATCGGAAAATCAAATGCCTTTTATGTGACAAATTTCGTCTAGGTTTTACAGACACAATGCTTTGGAAATTCAACGCGTTGCCACGGGAAAATAAACGACGACATGTTGTCCTTTGCTTAAAAAAAACTAAAATGCCAACTTGTAATTCACGGCAGCATGATGCATGATGATGGATGATCAATAAACCTGAACATAAACTTATACAGTTACTATGGTCGTGATTTGGACATAAATCTCGGCAGCGTTCATGTATATTTTGAACTGGGTGTATTAAATTTAACTCTAGTTAATGAGATAGCATATTGAAAGTTCACGTGACTAAGGGAGAGAACACAAAGAGATGCTGTATTATTCTAGACCCCACCCCCCCCCCCAACCCCACCCTCTTCACTTGTCTGTGCTTCCCAGGGCTGGAAGACCCCCCCCCCCCCCTTCGGTTACTGAGTATGCACACTGCAGTGACAAACAAAAAGTCCCCCAAATCACAAATAAACTCATAAAATTTTGATATTCGGGTTAACATTTGGCATTGATGTCTGCATTCTAGCTGATGTTGATTAAAACAAAACAGTTGACTTAGTAACATCAACCTGCACTAATATCCCAAAAGTATATGTAAAAAGAAAGAACAGTTTCTCTTATATGCATTTCTTTTAATCGTTTGGTGATACTGACTTGTGGATTTTCTTTCTTTAAACGAAAAACGACAATTTCTCTTCTTTAAAAAGGATATTTTTGTTTATTAAATGAAAATGATTTTTTTTTTTTTTGCTTTTTTAGTAAATACCTCGGGTATATTGTGCACAAATACACCAAGATTTACGCCATTAAAGGCAAGAGGGTGAGGAGAGGCTTGTCGTGTGTGTGAGGAGAGACGGCAATCTCAGGGGTGCCGAAGATTGAAGAGAAACATAAAACACACACGAAAAAATGCACTAAAATGGCCTCTGCTTACAGCGACGGATCACTAGCAGCGGGCTCAAGTACCAAGGTCACTTACTCAAAGCTACACCAGGCTGTGGGTTCAAGTGATGAGGTGATCTTTTCAAGACTACACCGGCTGTAATGTGAAGAGTTTTAACTGTAACTGCACCCATAAATTACGAGACACCAAATAAATTCAGTTGCAAAATTTTTAATCCTTTTTTTCTTTCTTGTGGTTCTCCCGTTACAAAGCACAAGATGAAAACAGAATAAAAATGCATTGCGAAAATCAATTATTAGTCCCTAAAATCCACATAATATCGCCAAATATCAGTGAGAAATGTAAAATACTTCTATTGATATTTGAGATTAAAAATTCATTATATTATCTCAATATTTTTAAGTTTACAAACTGTTAATTGGATTTGTCATGTGGAACATTTCCCGCGTATCTATTTTATTAAATACACCGGTGTAATGAAACGTTTTGACCCCCAAACAAATCGAGCCCCGGGTCGATTTGTTTTAAAACAAACAGATCCCCCGGTCGATTTGTTTTAAAACAAACAGACCCCCCGGTCAATTTGTTTTAAAACAAACAGACCCCCAGGTCGATTTGTTTTGAGAAAGCCCGCCATAAGAAACAGACTTCCCCCATAATAAAATGACCCCCTCCAAATAATCATGTTTAAATATAAAATGGAAGTAAAAAAGGTGCATATGGTTTTTAAATACTATTTTAAGCATTTTCTACCTCTTGATGTAGAAAATTATTATTTTGAGCCTTTGAAATGCCATTATTGAGCTTGGACAGATTTTTTGGTGACTGTATGTTAGTGGTGTTGGAAGTGTTTTCGTGTTTGAAAATGTAGATGTTAGTTGCTAAACAAATTGTCATTCATGGATATAGTGTTTATTTCAATTAAAGAAACTAATAAGGTGGCCATATCTTTAAAGAAATAAAGAAATCAACAAAAAATAAGAGGGTTAAAACATTTCAGGGGGGTCTGTTTGTTTTAAAACAAATCAACCGGGAGGGGTCTGTTTGTTTTAAAACAAATCGACCGGTGTAACATTATATCTTGCCCCCTGTATAGCTTCCCCCGGGGGCAAGCTAGCCTAGTCTAGGCAATCTTGCCCCCCCCCCCACCTGGGATATTTTGCCCCCCACCCCTAAAATAAAAGTTTTTTTTTAGTTGTACTTTAAGCTAGACTAGGCTTTCTTGCCCCCCTCAGGGATATTCTGCCTCCTGTTCAGCTTCCCCCCACCTGGGACATTTTGCCCCCCCCCCCCCCCCACCCTAAAATAAAAGTTTTTTTAGTTGTATTTTACATAAAGGGTAATCCGTCTGTATACTCGCTCTCTATTCACAGTTATCGAGGGAATTAGAGTTGACTGCAATAAAGTCACATCTCTTTTTATAATCCATTTTGATTGATCAATTATTGTATTCGACAATAATGCATAACAGTACAAACAATCTCAGGGAAATGGATTTTGTGGCAAAAGTTTACTCCGAAATGAGAAGTTTAAAAGGGTATGCAAAAGGGTATGAGCATTTCATTTTTTTATTTTGATTGTAAATTAATTACTTGATCAGTAGAGGAAATATTGAAAAGAAGTAGTGAATGAAAATAAATAAAAATAAATGAAAATAAATCGGCTTGACCTGGTTGGACCATAAGCGCAGTGAACTGCAGTGAATTGTGTAAATGACTTTTGAATTACGCAAAAACTTGATAATTTTCAAGCACAAAAGAAATTGTACTGTATAGAGATCATTTACCATTAAAAGTTCTGTTGCAGTTAAGTATTTGTGTCATTTATTCGGTTTTTATGGAGAGGGCAAAATATCCCGGGGGAGATAGCGTAATCTAGTCCCCCCCGGGGCGGAAGCTGTGCGGGGGGGGGGGGGGGCAAGATAGCCTGTTACACGGGGGGGGGATTCATTTATTCTGGGGATCAAAATGTTTCCTTACATCGGAACCCCCAGAAATCGGTCCACAGTGGGGACTGAGCAAAAGGATGGTCTGATTATCGGGGTTCTAGCAATTTTTTTGTTAACAATTTTTGTTGCAACAATTTTTTAAAATTCTCAAATAGAACAGATTCGCAACCAAGCATATGATAAACATCGTATTTAATAGTAATTACTTTGTTTACGTACTCTGCGATATTCAGGTTTTGAAATACTTTGAATGGAATTTGGTAGCTTATTATTAACAGCATTATTAACTGCTGAAGTTTATTAGCGAAAATCTACTTTGACACGCTTTTGCATAATATTACAATGATACCACATTTTTTAAATTACAAAATTGCAGGAATTGTCCATATTTGTAAAATATTAGCTAGAAATGATGGCGTTTAGGGAAAATTTTCTAGTTCAAAGGCCAATTTACAATTTTCTAGTTCAAAGGCCAATTTAAATGCAGTCGCAAAGCGCTAATTAAAATTTGAGATACGCTTCTTCTGTATTTAAACCCTGCATTGCAATTAAGTTCCCTGCTATATTTCAGTTCAAACAAGCATTATATGTACATAGCGCATTGTAATATCCACCAAAATTACAAGAATTGAGCAACAGTGAACACAGAATCATTATCACTTCGATTTGGAATCACAGACTGCTGTTTATTCAACACACGCGCATATCGCTTGTCTCTGTGACTGGTTCTCTTTGCGGCGTTCACAATGACATTTGGACCTGGCAAACGGGGTCCTTTCCTTCTATCTGTGTGGCGGTGTCCGATTTTCTGGGTTCCTTAATAATAGAAAGAATGGAAGAATTTCGGTTGTGGTGAAAAGTCGTATGATTTGCGGGATGAGTCCGATCCTGGGGTTCTGGTGTATTAGTATTTAGTTGTTTACATTTGGCACAATTTTTTATGAACGCCCAGTTGTGTACACAAATTGATCAAGGTTTTCTTCTTTTTACCAAATAAAATACGCGTATTTGTTTAAAGCTTAAAAAATAAAACAGTTTTCTACTTAAAAAGTTCCTTTGAGTTTTTGGGTTCCTTTAAAGCAAGTTTTTTTTATGCGGAGAGGCTAAATAGTTAATGATAATAGTAAATGTTGGGGCACATTTCTTGTTAAAGACTTCTTGAAGTATAATGTTATTTGATGAATGATAAACGACTGTATAACGGGCGGGTGCGTCTGCCCCCCACTCCCACCCCCCATCCGCATATGGCCCCTGCGGGCGATAATAGCGGCATAGCGTCGGTGGCGAGTAATATATGCATACAAGCATAATGTGTTACCACGCCCCCTCTATTCAACGCATTGTTAACCCCATCACAGCGCGCTCTTTAATTAAATTCAATTAAAATGCGAGCTACACACATTCTTTAACTTGCTTCTCATCATCATTTTATGTTTATCTATTCTGACTGAATATTGTATACATGTGGACGTTTGATGTTTTAAGCTTTTAAAATCAAATTGAAACCAGCCTTGTAATTTATTTAAGTCAGATAAGAATACGTTTATTTGTGTGAAATTTTCATTACAATCAATCAGAGGGTTGATATTGATCTGAATTTGATGCCTTGTTATTCGGAATCAAAATAAATTATGCTAAACGTTGAAGCTGTTGAAACCAAACACACGTGAATAAATACAGACATTTTACATGTTTTGAACTTCGATAAACTTATGTTAAGATGCTGACAGCTGCCCATTGGCTTGTGCGTCGCCATCTTGAATTCCCTTCTCAACAGCAAATCTCTCTGCGGGTTGGGCAAAATATAACGCGGGGAAAATTAGACGAACATCGAAACAATTCCCCAAAGCATGTTTATCCCTGTGATTTATTTTTGGATGTTTTTTTTCTCAAGATTTAATTCAAATTATTGCACCATAAATGTTCGTATTGTTGTGTGCCTCTGAAATAAGTGACACCTTGCATAGGAAGTTTACTTACCATTTCACTTATCAAAGACGTTGTTAGACCACAAAACGTTAACGTTAAAGTGAACTTCCTGCGCAAGCTGTCCAGCATTATAATAATTACAAGGTAAACGAATGCGCCAAGAAAAATTGTGTTAGCCCATTTTTGGTCGCACTTGATTGTTGTTCAAACTATTTTGCGAAATAGTTTTAAATTAATTAATTGCAATTAATTTTTTGCAGTCATGCTCAGCTGTTAGTGTAAAAGTATGTTATGCAGTTCTGAGACAGAGAAAGAGAAAGAGAGAGAGAGGGAAAGAGAGAGAGAAAAGAGAGAGAGACAGAGAGAGAGAAAGAGAGAGAGGAAGAGAAAGAAAGAAAGAGAATAACCAAAAAAAATGGGTCAAAGCAGCTATGTCTCTGTATTGCAATGCTAAATTAAGGAAGTAGAACCCCCTCTCCCGCCACCTCCCCTTTACCTCCCCCAGCCCCCTCCCTGCACGAACTCACACCTCATATAATCATGGCAGCGTTTTCATCTGAAGCAAATTAAATTTCCCTTCTGCTTTATTGCTGATTTATTAACCATTAAAATATCAAATAATAATAATAATAATAATAATAATAATAATAAATAAATAAAAACATGATACAAAAAGGAATGAGCGTGAAAAGGAAAACGCAAAGAATTAACACGTCAAGTGAGAACTCACGAATATTTACTTTAATATTCGACCTCTCAAAAGACTACTTATGAACTAAGATCACTTTTCGACTGTTTCTTAAGTTGACTTATCCACTGTGCATTTCTATTATTCCATTTTTTTAACGATTGTGGATGCTCAGAAAAACACAGAATAAAACGAAAAGACCTTTGCGATTGGATGTTATTAGTAACCTCAAAGCTGAAAGTTTTTGACTGTCATCGCCATAGTAACAAAACTGTGAAATCATGAGTAGAAAAGACAAAGCCTCCCATTGGTGGTTTCACTCTCGATCGGAGTCGACACTTATAGATGTAAAATATACAACTGCGACAGTTGGTTTTGGGATAGTAACAACAGGACTGGGTTATAAAAAGATAGTGCAAGTGAACTTGTCGGTTTTAGCTTTTGTTTTTACATTTCTTTAGATTTTTGCCTGGCAAAAGCGTAATATCAAGCTGGGTAATCTGGTACATAAGTTTGCCTTGTGTCTGCTCTTGAATACACAAAATAAGCCAAATAACAATTTGACTTTTGCCAAAAAGTTTTTGCGTTTCGGCTGAATTCAGTTGGGATAGGGATATAAAGAAATGGCAGAAAAAAAACTGACAAAAATCACCAAAATTTCATTTTGCTAGAAACATATTCATATATTGGCTATTAAAAGGATTGTATACTATGTAAAATAGTTTTTAAAAGATCATATGATGGCTTCATAAATTTGAAAGGGTGCATGTCGAAAGAAAATTGGAATTTTTATGTTTTCCCTTATCATTTCTCTATAATTTATCCCAAAAATTTGCAGTCGAAACAACACCTCCACCGGAAAGACCCGAAAGTGCACACTGGCTTATTGCTGCAACTGTGCAAAACAAGTCTTAAACCAATTAAAACTTCAAAATTTCGTTACCAGAAAAGTATTATCGTCATCGTTGTTTTTGGAAAACTAAAGTTTTTCTCAATCTTTGTATTATTTAAGTAGCAATATAGGTATTACACCCCAAGGTTTGGCAATTGAAATGGTAGTCGAACTCATTTTTTAAAATTTAAAACAATTTGTTTCGCTTAATGTATAACTTCAAAAATCTGATATTTTATGATATAGCAGAAAAGTCTACTGCGTGGTTTTATAATAGTAATGTATATATAATGAATTCTAGTGATATAACATAACAAGTAATATGTACCAGTTCTACAGTACCGGTACTCACTTCGCAGATAAATACAACTACAAAGTGTCATGGCTGCCAAACGTAAACCGAACATTAATGTCTCTAAGACCAGAAATAAAGACAAATGCCATCAGCTCAACTTCCTATAATTCAAGAAATATAAGACCCTCTTGAAATGAACGGTATTGGCGAATGGTGGTCAAAAATAAAATTCACCATTGTGAACTCATTACTGACTCTCCTCGGTGAAAAAGCAACCAAAAACAAAGACTGATTCGAAGCTCACGGAAGCCAAATGCCCCCATATATTAAGCAAAATATAAAAAAAAACGATGTGTATTTCAAATACATTCAGAATTCCACGATCCGAACGCTGAAAAACTGCAATGGTCTCAAAGTGAGGTCCAGAAAAAATGCGCAATTTTATGTAAATCAGTATAACATTACCTTGGGTGTTGAAACATTCAAAATGCGTCAGACAACGGCAACCTTAGTAAACTGTATAATGACATAAAACAAGCCATTGGGTCATCTATTTTTTAAACAAAATGGCAACCCTAATGTCAAAATATTGCGAAATAATTTCCGGTAAGAATAAACAAAAGGATAGATGGGTCGAGTGCTATCTCGACTTGTACTCAAACGAGACTGAAATAGCTGAGGCAGCTATCGACGACCTATCACACCCTCTAACTACGGTAGAATTAGATGCAGAGCTAACTATCGATGAATTAAACAGAGCGCTGTATCGGCTGCCAAATGATAGAGCGGAAATAAACGACGGCATTCCGGTGGAAGTGCTAAAATGCTAAAAAGCAACTCGTCTACCAGTCCACCACAATCGGCTACTCAAGTGTTGGAGAGAAGGCCCCGTGTCGCATGATATGCGTAGCACCAATATGCACACCTTGTATATGAACAAAGGCGAGAAAAGTGATTACAACAACTAGAGGCATCTCGTTACCGCTCATCATTGACAAAAGCTATGATAGGGAGTTCTAACAGACCAGCGAAGCTCATTGCGGTTCCCGTTCAGGCAGGTCAACGACTGACGGGATATTTTCGTTGAGGCAGCTTAAACACAAGTGCTAAGAACCGCTAAAACTTGACGAAAGCGTTTAGTACAGCAAGTAGGATAGTTCTTACACAGTTTTAGAGTAAATTGGCTGACTTCTAATACCCGCTTTACCCGATGCGTTTTTGGTGCATGGGCCTGCTTATGGCAGCAAGCTGTATCGTGTAAACACAAAGTTTTTATGATTTTTATGACCCATCCGTCGTCACGCAGCAAGCTCGCGGAAATAGAGCCCGTCCTATTTTTTTCGTGAGCACAGATATGCTAATCAGACCACATGTAAGTGATTAACCCATAACTGTCTCAACTAAATGCCAGGCCAGTTGCTTAAAGCCATTAAAAGTAGGGGGAGGAGCTATTTTCAACTGAACGCCGAGGTAAGTGGGGCAGCTTGGCCATTAAAATGTCGTTATGTGGTAATCAAGGAATTCGGTGCTGCACTGTGTAAACTCTCTGAATTTCGATGCACGCTTTGCTCGTGAGTTCTTAATTTGAGCATCCCCTGCCGTGTAAAGCGGCCTTAAGACTACTCACCCTAGTAAAATTTCCTTCAACAAAAACATGTGCGGTACAGTCAACTTACCGGCAGAAAGCCAGCTAGCTTCCAGAAAAGTGCGAGGCAAGGATGCATTCTAGCGACTAGGCTCTTCACTATCTTTTCTCGATGCTGCTCAGCTACGAATTAAGGTTGCTGATAACTCAGTTAAAATGTAAACTTGCTGTGTCGGAAAACTATTTAGCCTAAGACGCCTTCAAGCAAAATCGAAATGGCTTAAAGCATCCATCAGGGAAGTTCACATAGAAAAGCAAGCTCCAGGCTCTAATCCATAAACTGCTTGTGGAAAGGTTTCCCTGAAAACCAGCGTTACGAGAACTGTCATCATGGCTCAAGGTGTTATACACACTGCAACCGTAACTCTCAACGACACCCCGATAGAGATTGCGAGCAAATTCTCCTACCTGGGTTCCACTGTCGCTGGGAAGATAGTCGTTAACTACGAAATTAATGTTGAAAATGCTCAAAATTAACCACCGATGCCAAGATGGCAATTTGCCAGGTATGTACCCCATGTACGCTTCTTTGTGGTAGCGAAATATGCTCAAGCTACACCCACCAAGTAAGAAAGATGAATAGCCTTCGTTTCCTCTGCTTACACCGCCTGTTCCAAAGTAACTAAACGGATAAGAAATCCAACGAAAAGTGATTCTCCCGAAAGCGTCTACACTCATCAAATAACGAGGCCTACGCTGGATTGGCGATGTGCACCACAAGGAGGATGGGTGACAACCATAAGACCCGCCTATGGATAAATGGAAATGTCCAACTGGTCGCCCAAAGCTGCGTTTCAAAGGCATACCTATTAGGTTTGGGCCTAATTAGGTTTAGGCCTGCCAACTCACGAATGGAAAACCGAGCAGTCTGGCTTTCCAGACGAATTCACCATCGTGACTCTACATGGTTAAGTGAAAGAGATGGGAGAAGATTAAACGCAGTTGAAGTTGTTACTATATACAACCAAGTTATAATGTAACAGCGATGACAATAATCCAAGCACTGCATTTTTTGTCTAAATAATAGCAATCGAATGCAAAGTAAACATTGAGAAAAGGGACGATAGATAACTTGAAGTAGTAAGTTTACCACTGAATGTTAGCCAATGACTGCCTTGAATAGAGAACAACTTTTCATGATCAGTCTTCGTAATCGGTAAGTAAAATTGGAAGTAGAGTTTCTTCGCAAGTTGTCTGATCTTGTGGTACAGAACAAGAAGCAATTAAATAGCATGGTTAATTCTTCATAGATTGGTATCAAATTGACCAACTTTTTATCTGAAAACTTCATGAAATGTTAATATTGTACAACTGTCCAAAGAAAAATGCCACTCTCTGCATCAGTTAAGCTATCGTTCAGAAAGCACAATAATATTTCACTGATCCCATTTTGTTAAGGCAATTAAATATGGTTAATGCCTGTTTCTATGATAAAAACCTGTTCTAATTTGAATCAAAGTTTCAGCCAGTGAATGTTTCTGTATATTTTAAAATAAAATATCATAATAATTTAATCTTCTAGCATCAGTTCTATCATAGAACATCAGTTCTATATCATGCTGGGATATTTACAAACCGACAATAATGTAAGCTAAAAGGGATTGGCAATCGTATTTACCCTAAATAAAACGGGACCGGGTTTTGTTTCTTTTAGTTTGGACTTGCATACACTTTATACTTTTATAAGTGTGGTCCTCAAGTCTGGCTGCTTGTCTGTTTATTACTTCACATTTATTATTTAGCAAATGACAGAACGGCGATGGGTATCTTCTCGGTGCTTTGTATCAACTTGATCAGCCTGTTTGTTTTTTTTTCTTCTTTAGTTTTGATTTTATTTAGCTAAAAGATAAAGGTGACACATAAACCGAACTTCGTTCAACGGCAAAAGGAGATGCTATTTCAACATCACTCTTTATAGGTTAACCTAAAAGACACTCCATTTGAAATCAGGAACTTGGAGCGGGGGGGGGGGGGGGGTATTTAATGTACAGATAAATAAGATGTGATTACTTTATCGACGACAGTAATTCGACTTCATGTTGATATTTGCATGGAGAGAAAATACTAATAAAAATATTGACGAAATATGAGTAGCATGAATCCCCCTCCTCTGGTTATTGAATGAGACGTTTCTGACATAATAAAGGAACCCCTTTTGCTGACTTACCGTAATTCATGGTGAATATAGTATTACATGATTTATTGCAATGATAATTCAATGTGATGTATATAGATCTATAAATGTCTTATCGTCGTATAGTATTCTCCTGTTGTCGTCTGTGAAATATAGATAAAGGCCACCTGGTAGGTCGGGCTCGTTTACTGCATCGCCCATATCAAACAACATAAACTTAGTCTATAGAAATGAAACTGTTAAATTTGAATTTAAACTGAATGTATATTTTCAAACAGCTGTTTAATTCAGTTTGTTCTTTTGAAGGTAGAGATGTAGAAGACAAAAAATGAATTTTGGTGAATAGTTCAATTTTCTAAAAAAATATATATATATACAAATTGAACATATACAAAGTGAATAATACATTAAGCTTATATAATTTTAAGGTATCATTTTCACAATGAAACGAGTGAAAAAAATTTGATATGGTTTCCTATCAATTAAGAAAACAACGTCACTGGAAATGCATGTAGTGAAATGCATGCAATATAATTTAACGTGCTAATCTCATAAAATTCCAAAGTTAAAGTTTGTAAGAAACCGCAAGCAATTTAGTTTTTATCATTATTTTTATTTCAAATTATTTTTTGCTCCAGCATAGAGTTAGACGTTATAAGATGTTTATAGATCAAAACACATATAAAGCATATATTCCTTAACTAAACTTATTGTCTGTTGTAATTAGTCCTTATGTAAGAGAAAGACTACAAAGTATTGAAGAATCTAATCATGTACAGCGCACATGAAGATGGCTTAGTTAAGTGTAGAAATATAATCATCTGAAGTATATTAATGAAAAATAAAGCTGGATTTACCTAAGACTCAAGTATTCCCAGACCGTGAGTCGCTCACTTTCTTAAATCTAGGCTTGATTGCGCTATACATTAATTAAAGCTTTCTTTAACACGTCACTGACACAGTTTAAATGTGTCAAAAACGACTTATAGAAATAATTAAATATTATGTTTTTTAATTAATTAGGGGTTTGGTAAATAAAAAAGTCTATTAAAAGCACACAGTTTAGGCTGACACTTGAATGAACACATATGCTTTTTTGTTGGGCGCATAAAACATAAACACTTTAGAACGATTAACCGCTAAGATTTTCAAGTATGGAGCACTTAATGAATGACATATATTTAATGCTTTTGATACATGGTTCCAATTCTTAACTAATTTCTTAGATAAGATTTATTACCCCTTTTATGGAATATCCCCATAAGTCTGGAATAAGCGCTGTCGTCTATTGCAGTTTTTCGTCTGTAAGCTTGTTGCTATATATATATATATATATATATATATATATATATATATATATATATATATATATATATATATATATATATATATATATATATATATATATATATATATATATATATATATATATATATATATATATATATATGCATTTTATGCTTTTATGTAACTAGAAGTCTATTACATCAACAACATACTACCAGCATGAGAAACATCTCCATTCAAACTTAAGCGGATGCTTCGATCCAGCCATGATGTCCGGATAATTTATTCGCGTCTCTAATACAGGAAAAATACGGTCAATTGAACTCGAATATAAGTGTGAATGCTTTGAGTAAACAATATTTGCCTCTTCTCTCTCCTCGATTGAGCAATAAACAGAAATACAAATAACACAAGGCGGAGGCACTTAAGGTGCTAAAAGTCCAAAGTCTACCGAAAACGATGTAGTTTCATAGGTTTAAGTAACTAAACACCAAGTGGCGGTGGGATTTGTGACATTTGATTGCATAAGTCGCGAAGGAGATATGTGCGAGGGCGAATGTAGCGTGGGGGAGCCTGAGAACTCTCGAGAGGCCTCTAATATACGAAGCAGTCAGCTTAATGCTATAGAAAACACACAGCACCAAAATATATACCAAAATATCCCAGGCGAGCGTATTTCTTGCTGAAGTCAAGGTGTTTTCTGTGAAGACAGTGATTTTAAGGCAGACGAGGAGCGAGGAAAACGGCAAGAAAAACGGAGCTGGTTCCGTGATTTTAATGTGCTCTGAGCTAAGCGAAGCATGTTCCCCAACCAGTTTGCAGAAGAGCCAGTCGAATGCTGATCCCTTGGAGATACGCATGGCACACGCGGCTTCTGGACTTGCGTCCCTATCGATGTACACATCAGGTTCGGGCAACGCTTTCTCTAGGGCGAAGTTGCACGTGCTGTTGAAGGAGCTGCAAAGCGTGCTGATGGTTGTCAGGTTGAGGCGCTAACGGTTCTTATACCGGCGTGGCGATGCGAATGGCGTTGTGATGTCGTCAGTGCAGTGATGTGGCGCAGTGAGGGATGTTTGACGTAGGCGACGTGTGCTAAAAAACTGAGCCAACAGAGTAAACTCTGAAGCTCGCCTTTCGAAACGCATTTTCTTGGGATGCCAACCCAGCGGCTAATTTAATCGCGAATCACCAGCAGCTTGCCCCGCGGGTTTGAGAGAATGTAGTCCAGAGTGTTTAGCGTAAATCCCAGGAAGGTGAAGAACTAAGTGGGAGAAATGCACTTCTCACTGATACAGAAACCGAGCGAACAAATGGGTGAGGCATCCTATGACTTCAATTGCGTCTTCTTATGTTCCTGCTGTTATAAAGAATTCGAGATACCAGATGAATTCGTAATTACGTAGCAGCCTAGATGCACTTCCGTCCTTGTTTCTGTTCCACTTTATCCCCAAAATTAAATCTGTACAGTGCGGGTTTTAGTTGCCTCACAGGGTTAAATCTGGTCTGTGTTTACGCGTACAGTGTTAAAAAACCGAGTCTGCAGCAGATTCTGGTGAGGTCCTGGTGACTATTGTGATTGCTGTATATCTCTCTGCTCGTTGTATCTCTCGCGGAGGCGCGCCTTGGCTTGTGAAGCTGTGCCGTTGCTTTCCCATTAATGAAGATGCGAAACCACGCGAAGTCAGCACCGTGCCTTTACTCCGAGTCCCCAGGAGCGAACCGTAAGAGTCCTGAACGAAGAGAGGTTTATTGTTTCCTATCGTTTTTCCTAGCCAAATGTCTTCTACGGGGACAGGCTTTTTCCTAGCGTCACGAGTGGCTTCGGCTCTGCGTCAGGTTGCGGCGTGTCACTTCGTCCTGGAGTCGTTGAGTTTCGCTCACTTCCGTTTGCTGTTTTTCATCTCGCTTACTGCTGTTTGAAGGTCACGCTGCTGGATTGACGTGAGTTTTAGGCAGCATTGTCTATATGGGTGAGGCTGCCCACATGGGAAAAGTCCTCCCTTGTGAGCGCTTGCAAAGTCTTAGCTGTTAGGAGATTTTTCTTTAGCCATTTTGCAAAGCTCTCCAACGGCCGCTTCGACCTGCCGCTCGTCCATCTTTGGCAATTTTGAATGATGGCGCACTGCATGTAGCTGGTGTGAACATCTTGCTTGTTCACAGGCCGAGTTTATAGCGTTGTTTCAACCCATTATTAGCCAGGAAAAATTTAATTTTCTTTTACTTAGACAGAGACACTTGCCATAAAGCATTCACCGAGACCTTTTTAAACAAAAATAAACAAACTCTATTATGTTCATAAAATATCTACCAGCATTTTTACTAAACCTCGAAAATGGTTTTGTTATGTATCCACAGACCTTTTGTATTAGATATTAAATGAAGTCAACTAGGTGGAAATCTAAAATCTCAGAAACGATGGTTCATTAATCTTGTTCTTCTTCTAGAAACATTCAGTCAAGCAGATAGCAGTTAATTATACCCCGAGAAGCGCAATTTAGTTGATCCTATAGTACCGTTGTGACAGTGAACACGGTCCCTTAGTGATTATGCTCCCTCCGGACCATGATCACCAGGGATTAGGTTCCTCCTCTAGTGGTTACGGTCCACCCTTGATATCATGGATGTGCATTATCTTTGGTCTGTCATATTATAGATTTTAAATAAAGTAGGAGTAAATAAGAGTTACTTTCGTAAATTTTATTGCAGTTTCCAATGATATTTATTTACAGACAACAAATATAAATAGTTTCAACAAACACTGTACAGATGATTACATTCTATATCTTTGGATAACCTTATTTGTTAAGCAAGACAAATTTATTAAATTTTATTTTCGGACATTCTTGTTGCTAAGGGAGCAGTTAACGGAATCTGTTGACTGTGAGTAGTAGGAAAACGGGGACTCTGGGCCAGGAAGTGACGTCATAATGACGTCACAGGGTGGCCTAGAATCCCCATGGGGGTTCTGGACCCGATGGTTTAGAACACCCATGGGGGTTCTGGACCAGGTAATTGATAGAGCACGCGCCCGTGTCAATGATGTCATCATGACGTCATCATGACGTCATCTCATGACGTCATCATCATGACGTTATAATGACGTCATCATGACGTTATCATGTCGTCATAATGACGTTATGACGTCATGACATTATACTAAGACAGTCCTAAGCAGCATAACCCTAAGTCACCTGTCAATCATCATGACGTCATCAGTCACGTGACCTGTCAATCATCGATCATGTGACCCTAACCCTAACAAGACTTTCAGACCGCTTTTTGGCGTCATAATGACGTCAGAACCCTAGGAGATGTCCTTTCAACCATCTGTCTATCATGAGGAAACGAGAGTTCCACGCCACTTTTTTCTAGAACATTCCATTGGTCCAGAACCCCCATGGGTGTCCCATGCCACTTGTGACGTCATACTGACGTCAGACCCCTAGGAGACGTCCCTTCTACCATCTGTCTATCATACCTTCATAACACAAATTCATAATGCACTCTATGGTTTAGGGTTAGGCTGCCCATACCCGGGCTCGAACCACCAACCTACCGAGCATGGGTCCGACCAGGAGTCCCACGCTCTAACAACTGAGCTATTCCGAACTGAACCAGAATGTTTTGTGAAAACATGCCATATAAGGCTAAAATACACAATGCACGATAAATTTCAGAGTGCACTAGTTCAGAGCGTGGGAACGATCGATAAATTTCAGAGTGCACTAGTTCAGACCGTGGGAACGATCGATAAATTTCAGAGTGCACTAATTCAGAGCGTGGGGAGGGCATTGTGAATGTGTGTTATGAAGGTATGATAGACAGATGGTAGAAGGGACGTCTCCTAGGGGTCTGACGTCAGTATGACGTCACAAGTGGCGTGGGACACCCATGGGGGTTCTGGACCAATGGAATGTTCTAGAAAAAAGTGGCGTGGAACTCTCGTTTCCTCATGATAGACAGATGGTTGAAAGGACATCTCCTAGGGTTCTGACGTCATTATGACGCCAAAAAGTGGTCTGGAAGTCTTGTTAGGGTTAGGGTCACATGATCGATGATTGACAGGTCACGTGACTAATGACGTCATGATGACTGACAGGTGACTTAGGGTTATGCTACTTAGGACTGTCTTAGTATTATGTCATGACGTCATAACGTCATTATGATGTAATGATAACGTCATGATGACGTCATTATAACGTCAGGATGATGACGTAATGATGACGTCATGATGACATCATTGACACGGGCGCGTGCTCTATAAATTACCTGGTCCAGAACCTCCATGGGTGTTCTAAACCATCTGGTCCAGAACCCCCAAGGGGGTTCTAGGCCACCCTGTGACGTCATTATGACGTCAGTTCCTGGCCCAGAACCCCCGTTTTCCTACTACTACTGTGTACAGTTAACTTTTGTGAATACAGCCACCAACCGTTAGTTCACAAGGATTACCACTTCCCTCCCTCAGTAGCGCATATAGAAACGTGACGTAACACACCTTCCTCATGGCTGGTTATCTTCACACGGTCTTACTTGGAATATATTTTCACCCCTATAATTTCTTTGCATGTTTGTTTCTATTCAACGCAAAATATTTATTTATTCGATAGTCATTTTATTAGGGCCACCATGGCAAGAAATACGCGTGTAAATGTGCGTGTTGGGGCCTGTTTATTAATGGATCCATTTTTGCAAAGAATATGATACAGTTACACAGAAGACTCATTTTATGGATGGAATGTTCTGTTGCTGTCCAACGGCCAACCTCTGCCACCTTTCGGGCTGCTGTGTATTACACTTTTTTATTTCGCAAACCCACTGGGAATATGGTACCATGAAAATGGTGCACATTAAAATTGGAGAACTACTTGTTTTTAGATCCATCCGCTTTGTGCTTATAGATAACAGATAAGTCTCTCCAGAGGTCGGCTGTTTTGTACCAACGCGAACATTCATTAACACCCTGTGGCCCGTTCAAACTTCCCTTTCCAAGTATTTTCCGGGTTTTTTTTTTAATCGAAATACCGTTTGGTACTGTAGCTTCGAAAATTCCTGCCACCTGAGAAATTTAATATCATTTTTGACAGATTTCTTAAGTTCAAAGAAATAAAATTTTTTGGCATACTTTACAAAATCACGAAAATTATATAAAAAAATTCAATTTAAAGCATTGTAAAATGTAGTGAGGCGTTTTGAAACCCTCCTGCGTGGAATGATTGTATTTTCCCTTGATGTCTAATTAACGGTTAATTGATATCCCTCTTTAGGCGTTCACAACACGCAACTCGTTTTGGAACCACACAAAAATTATTTGCTGTCATTGGGACAGAGACACCAACTCTTTGATGTGTAAAAACTGGTATATTTATTTGCACCTTTCCATTTTTCGGCCGCTTGTTGAAGGGGTAATAAAACCCAGATCAAAGTAAACCCAGTTACTGAAAAATGAACAGACTTAAGTGTAGGAATGAAGGCAATTAATACAAACAAAATTATTTAGAAAACATCTGAAAAGTGTCCTCTTGAAATGTGTGGCTTTCTCTGTGATTGTTTGGTCTTAATTAATTAACAGCTCTGGGGTTAAACAGAATACTAGAACAGATGTGAATCCAGCCTTGGGGTACTGAAGAGGTGGGGAGAGGAGGGGGCTCCTGACTGTTCTCGTAGGCTTCAGTCCGGGCTTGTTATGGTTCACAAGGTAAAGGGACTAAAACACCCACCCCACAAGCCCCGCCCCATCCTTTCCACTGCCTATTACAGTCGTCCCACCTAAAAGTGACTGAAGGACGTTTTGAGGGAGTGGTGGGGAGGAGGGGGAGGTACTTCTTTGTACTTGTACCAGTGACACACGATACAGCAATCCAGATTTTGCCATATGTTGAAAAAAAGCGAAAAAAGCTGTAAAACCATTCATTTCTTCACAGTTATTAAAAGTGTTTATTTTTAAAAACCCGTAAAATAAAGAGAGACGGCAGACGTTCGAATCGAGTTTGATTGTTCACCTTGTTGGCCCTCCACCATTTTACCAACCCTACCCGTTCCCACCCCCCACCCCCACCCGCACCCCCCCCCCCCCACCCAACAAAAATTTCGATGACAACAAATGTTAATAATTTTAATAATTTCAGACAGATGTCGTCCCCATACTTAATAAGGAGAACTGTTTTAAAAAAATAAAAGACGTTTTTAAATGGAGCTTTTGCCGTTCACGAAATGTCAACATCGATAAACGGATATGGGCTTTATGATGATGTAACCACAACTAATCTTATCAAATGCGGTCGTCAGATTTACAAAACAACTTAGTATATTTTTATAACATTATCATAGCATTAGATCCCAATCAACGTTTATAATTTCCTCACCACAAAAGGCAATGAAATATAGACACATAAATGGAAGTGACAACTATGATTCGGCGAGTGGGGTACACTTGATAGTACTTTTCATGCAGTCCTATCTTTCTTGACCTCGTAAACATTTAGGTATCAAGTTACTGCCTATATAACCTGTGTGTCTCCGCAATAATGGATTATACTGTAAACACTCGGAAACGTTTTGTGAATATCACTGGTTTATGTTAGAACAGCTTCCTAACAGATGCCTCTCACTGGCTTTCTTTTTTTTTCTTTAAAACAGAAAGTGTTGGTAGTTTTCAGCTGTGGTAGCTAATGTGCAGTTCTATTTGCCGAGGCTGTCTAAGACTTTTTGGGGGAGGGGGTGGTATTAGCTGTATAATGTTGAATAGATCGCTTTAAACAAAAATACTTAGTTCAGAGAGAGAGAGAGAGAGAGAGAGGGAGAGAGAGAGAGAGAGAGAGACAGAGAGAGAGACAGAGACAGAGAGGGGGGGACAGGAGGAGAGGGGGAGAGAGAGTGAGTGAGTGAGTGGGTGGGTGAGTGGGCGAGTATGGGAATGCGTGAGTGAGTGAGTGAGTGAGTGAGTGAGTGAGTGAGTGAGAAAAAGACAGAGAGACTTTTGTGACATTCGCTTAATTTAAAAGACGTTCATTTTGGTGGTAAAAGGCAACCCGGAAGGATTATTTGAGATATGCAAATGTCTTAAAGATATCTTAACATATACTAATTTCGAAAAGAAATTACGACATTTTGAGTTAATTCGAAAGGATTACTGCATGTGAATGGCACGAGGGATCTTCCAAATACCCACCCGACGTAACTAATGGAGTACGCTTCTCCTGTGAGGTATTAGTGCTGTAATGATAGAATTACAGAGGGAAGGCAATATAAACAGCAAATCTGAAAGTTAAGAAGAAAACTGAAAATTAGGTACAATTCTAAAACATGAAAACAAATAACAAATCTGGAAATTAAGAATTTAACAAATATAGCACGTAATTAGATGTTTAGGTTAAATTAGTAACAATCTCATGGCACCAATGCAGAAACATATTTTTTCAAGGCCCCTCCCCCTCCCTCACTACCTTGCTCTCTCTCTCTCTCTCTCTCTCTCTCTCTCTCTCTCTCTCTCTCTCTCTCTCTCTCTCTCTCTCTCTCTCTCTCTCTCTCTCTCTCTCTCTCTCTCTCACTTACTCTTATCTCTCTCCCTCTTTCTCTCTTCATCCTTCATAGAGCACACAACACATCTGGCTGTTCACGCCCTCTAGCGGTAACTTCCTAGTTTCGCTCCATGCGGCACACAGGACCCCATAGCAAAACTCCATGTGTGTGTTCCTCACTTCTTCTTCTTGCTTCCTCCGCCCCCCCCCCCTCCCCCGCCCACCCTCCCCCTTCCCCCACACTCGCTATCTCAGTGACACATGTAGTTTGTTCGCCAATAGACAGAGCTACACCTTCTGGCTCCAGCCGAATGCTTCATTCTTTATGTTTCATCTCAACCTTTTTTATCGGCTTAATAGTTCTGCAGAGGGAGGCAAAGATTGATGTGAAACGTCGTTGATTTTATCAGGGCAATTCTTTTCTTCTTTTCTGTTTTTAGTTTAGTTACATAAATACAATTTCATAAAGACTTCATATTTATTTAGGAAAGATAACTTCAGATTAATTATCGTGATATTTTATTCATGTCTTTTTTCTGATATAAAACCAGCGAAACTGCAGATTAATCGCCGACGTAATCATCCTTCTGCGGCATGAATTTTCACTTAATAAAATTTCATTTCATTTTTCATAATACAGTAAAACCTGCCTACACCGGGCAACGGGGCGACTGGTGGATTTTGTTCGGTATATAGAGGTGTTCGGTATTTTTTATGGGTCATGTAAACCAATGGGGAAAAACGGGACTGAGAATTCTTGTCCGGTATTACAGGGTTTGTCCAGAATGAGGTTTTACTGTAATAATAATAGTCATCATAATCGTCATCATTTTCAAACAATCAAATGACAGAAAGGTGGGAAACGCTGATAAGAAAACCTGGCAGTCTATGGCAGTTTAAAACTAAAACAGAGCTCGAACACACAATAATTTCTACTGCTTAGTAGACCAAGGCGCAGTCCACTGGGTTGCCTTGCCTTTACTGTTTGTCACTGTTTTATGAGGAAATGCATTTGATAACTGCATATATGTCATGATATAACTATCATATACTATGATATAAATCTATGCATGTCCTAATATAACCCATGGCTGCCATGATATAAACCCTCGAATGCCATGATATCAACTCATACATGCCATGCAATAGCTTTATATATGCCATGATATAATTTCATGCAAGCCTTGCTATGGCTCAATGCATGCCTTCGAAGAGCTGCATGCATACCATGATATCAACCCGTAAGTCCTGTAAAACCTGTCTATTAAGGACAGCGAGGGACTGAGCGTTTCAGTTCTTAATAGACAGGTGTCCCCAATGGACAGGTTGGACATTTTAACAAGAAAAACGACATGAAACAGTTTTGAAATTTATTCGCCAATAAACATAAACGAGAGCTGCTTAATGAGTTAAAACTGCTTCTATTACTCAAGTTTTATTCATTTTTCTTCACAAACTTTTAACAGAATAGTACTATTTCATCTAGTGTCTTTGAAAAATACACTCAAGCTTTACTCATTTTTTATTCACAAATATTTCACAGAATAATACATTTTCGCATCGTGTTTTGGGAAAAAATAATTTTTCACTGTTTTTAAACTCTGACAAAATAGCGTTCAATACTAGTCTGGTGACTGTTATACACAACTGATAATTGCTTTTGACAAATCATGTCCCTGGCCGTGAACAACAAATCGGTAAGATCGGACATGTCCTTTGTATATGAGAATTGAACAAGCTGATCAATTATTGCCTTCTCATTGTCAAAAGGCATGACATCGGCTGAACTTGAATTGAACTCTTCTTGACCTTCATCAAAATCGGATAAAAGATCTCCACTGCAAGACTCAGAGCGCAAATTGGCAAGAAATGTGTGTTCCCAATCGTCATTTAGCTCTTCGGCCGAAGATGCATTAATGTCGATTTCGGCGTACGTGCCTGCATCCAAAACGTCCATACGGGAACCCAGGGCGTCAAGTATAGGTTGGAGTACAGCGGTGCTGTCCTCAAAGTCAAAGTACCCTCGAAAACCGGGTCGTCTGTTCCAGCCTCAAACACAGGGGCTTCGGTAACACCTTCCGGGACTGGTCCAAGGTCACGTGTGTCCAGAATCGACTGGTCATCACTTGTTCTAAGCGGTGGAGAACTGGATCCTGCGATGTGAAAACCACTTTTTGGTTCCGAAACACTTGGAAACAGTTTCCGGTTTAATCTCTTTCACTAATCTAATAACATGCATCGAGAACACTGATCTGCTTGGCTGTGTTGTCTGCACTGGTCTCCAGATTACCCAAAAGGCTGAGTGTATGTCGTAAAACACGTTTGCGATATAAAATCTTCATGTTCTGTGTGACAGCCTGATCCATGGGCTGCAGGTTAGAAGTTGTGTTTGCTACGAAGAAAATAGTTTTCACATTGTTCATTCGGGTCTGACGCGTTGTAATAGATAGATGTTTCGATTTCGGAGTCGCATTTTGTTGTCCAACGCCTTTAATCAGTCGAGGAAAAATTCTGACGTCATCCATGCTTTTCGGTTGTGTTTCCAGACGACTGGCAACGTATCCACATTAACGTTACGAAATGCCCGTGGTAGAGCTGAACTCAAAATAACCAATGGCTTCTCGAAATCGCCTTCCATGTTGGTACACATTATCACTGTCAAGCGATCCTTTGCAGTCCTGGCCTTTGGCATTGAAGGACTTATCGGGTACGGTCCGGAAGAAAAGTCCAGTCTCATCCATGTTGTAAACGTTTTTGGGTTCATAACCATCAATCAGCGTTTTCACTCTTTTCTTCCAGGGCTCTACAGTATCGATGTCGACATTAGCACCTTCACCAGAAACAGCTTGAAAACGAATGGCATATAGTTTTTGGAAACTTTCAAGCCATCCATTCGAAGCCTTGAAATCGGTTATGCCTAATTCCTCGGAAAAGGCAAGGCCTTTTCTTGGAGAAGCGTCCCGATACTGACACATTGCAACCACGAATAAACCAGTGAATTCAATTCATCACTTTTAGACCGCATTCTTTTCATTTGTACATTTTCGGCATCGTTAAACTGATCCAAACAAACATCTTTCTCTTGAAAAAATGTTTGCAACTTGCGTTTTGCTACAGTTCAATTTTCTGCCAATTTTCGAACACTTTTGCCAGCCTTGCTAGCCTTGATTATTCTCACTTTTTCAGCCAGTAAAAATCCATTTCTCTTCCGCTTAACTCCTCCCATTTAGATTTTTCGAAGCGCTATCTCTGTATTTCAATTGCAATTCAGTATGAATAACCCTTAAGCACCTCAGTAATTTATAGCAAAACGATAATGTGATTGTCTTACCAAGGTCAATTTCTGTCTAAACAATACGTGAAACGACGTACTCAGGTTTTGCTTAAGATCAATAAGCAGGAATTAAGGGAGCATGCAGCAACAAGAGTCACATTGTGGTTTTGTTTGTTTGTGGTGAAACACTGCGATCCTCAGTAGACAGGTTAAATGCAATGCATTTACGGAGTTATGGACAAATAAAAGTGTCCTTTGTCCCTCATTCACATGTGTCCCTAATTGACAGGGTCGATTAACGTACAAGTCAATGGAATTTTAAAAGGGACTGACAGAAAGTGTCCCTAATGTACAGGTGTCCTTAATAGACAGATGTTCTTAGCACAGCTTTTACCATACAATGATATATCTCCATTCATGCTAAAACAACAACCCATATATGCTATAATATAACTCCATATAAGCTATAATATAACTCCATATATGCCTTGATATAACTCCATGCATGCCTTGATATAACTCCATGAAGGCATGACATCACTCCATGCATGTCGTGATATCAACCCATACATGCTATAATATAGCTCCATGCATGCCTTGATAGACCTCCGCACATTAAGAAAAGGAATTTAGGCAACAACATCAGGCTCTACGCCACCGATAGGGTACAAATATGTGCACTGTACTCTTCAGAAGACAACTTGAAGTAAGGCCTTTGCCAAGCTCAGACCAAATACAACTCGAGCGGCACTTCACTTGTCGCAGTTAACAAAACTATTAACGAATCTGCACTAAATTAAACAAGGGCGTTGAGGAAGGGAAGTGGAGGGCGGCTGTTGGTCTTCAAAGGTATCGGGATGTTCGGCTGAAGACAGCACAGAATGCAGATCTGTTAAAAAACGTTTAGAAAAACACCCTCTAAAAACAATCTATTTGAAAGGATGTTCCAGGACATAAAACTGAAAAAGATTACAGATGTTTTGCAAATCATCAAGTCAGATTATATTTTAAGCTAAAAACCCTTCTGTTTAATGTTTAATGATATAGCTACGCCTACTCGCATGTTTTGTTATTGTGCTGAGCCTGCTATAGCTACGCCTACTCGCATGTTTTATTGTGTTGAGTCTGATATAGTTACGCCTACTCGCATGTTTTGTTATTGTGCTAGGCCTGCTATAGCTACGCCTACTGGTATGGTTTTGTTATGTTCCACGTGTGGTATAAACTTGCTATCCACAAAGCACAACATCGAAGGCATCTTTTACGTAGCATCAGAATGTATGCCTCCCTATACTCGTGTAAAATGCCGACTTTTTAATTATTCTCGTTTTTATTTATTTATTTTTTATTTGCTTGTTTGTTTTGGCGAGATGCTGGGAAATGATTTGCAAAGAAAAAAGAGACACTTCCGTGGCAAGATGCATGGCAAGATGCATGAACATTTCAATAAAAATTTATTGTTAGAAAGGTAAGAGTAAAGGGGTTTAGCAACTGCTAAATGAAAGAAATACTATTCTTTTTAGGGCATTTTATTATCATGACATACATTAAATACTTTATTGATATTATTTCAATATCTGTTATTGAAAAATATATACAATTTAAAAAGTAATACAGCTTTATGAGATTTGTCTGGAATGTTGAAAATGTGATAAAGAAACATTTAAAGAAGATAAAAGAGCATGACGACCTCTGTTTTCACCCCTTAGCAACACTTTATATAAATGGCCGTGCACCGACTTCTGCATGAAAATTTAAAGCATGACATGATTTTGGTCCGATTTGGCCATAAACCCTTCTCCAAAACAATAATTTTTGATAAAAGGTTGACTGCCCCGCACCTCCCCCATCCCATTTTTGAGTAAAACGGTCGTTTTGAACGAGCATGCTTTGAATCTAATGCCGTTACTCTTCTTATTGAGTTTCAGTACTGTTCTGCAAGCTATTTGGAATATACTACTTTTTCCTTGACAGTATTTGCTTAGTTTTCGGTATTATACAAATCCCCTGAAGCGTTCAAAGAATTCGCGATTCAGACTACCTGACTTCCCTGAAAATTCCAGGAAATATTCTCTGATTACACTAATTTATTGCAAGATATATAAAGAAATATCAAATATCTGTTCCATAAGATATCTTTTAGTGCCTAATCTGTTACAAAGTCTAGTCCAACTCAGTACCTGCAAATAGATAATCTCCGTCTTAATCCATTGGTGCTCCGATGTCAAAGATTTTACATACGATATGAGCTGCTTATCTGTAAAATCTGTAACCAATTCGCAAAATGGAAATCACAGTAAAGTTTCTTAACTATGGCATTTTTTAAAATTTCAGATAACATAAAACAGTTGAACACTCACACTAATCGCAAAGAACTGATTCCAATGTGATGGTAAAAATAATAATAAATAATCGAAGTGCCGAAGAAATGGCAGAAAATATGGCAGCTGCCGGAGTACTGTTGCAGTATTATAGAATTGCAATCGGCAGATACCGTAACTACGTGGTGATACAAACGCATCAGTGCTTCAAGCTACTGATCAATTATTATATAATTCCATTTGTTATTATTTGTGTTTTGACTAGTCAAACAAAACAATCAACGATAACTATGAATTTCGACTAAATGTCGCAGACACTTCCTAAAACAATAATAAAAAAGCCAAAAAAAAAAACAGAAACAAAAAACAAAAACAGAAAGCAGTTTATGCAAAAAAACTTCTTAATGTTTGACTTTTCTTCAATTGTTGGTTACGTTTGAAATAATGTTTTCATGTATCAAACTTCAAACGCAAGCATCAACCAGATGCACAAAGGAAACAGAAGAAAATCTAAAATACTTCCTAATTCAATCTTCCTAAACTCGAAACAAATAAACAGAATAGCGCCTGAGATCCGTCACATATTTACGACGACAAATTCCCCTGCTAAATATGTAACGAAATCCGTGCTGTGTTATTCATGTTACAGTGATATAACCGTACGACGTGGGTGTTCACTGGATGTGAGACTCTTTGCTAACTGTTATCAGAAGGCTTGAAATAGATCTGTTTCCCAACTGCACATATTCCGTCTGCTGTTCCTGTGTACCTGTGGGCATTTCTTAAATGTCAAGGACTCTATGGAAGGCATGCGACATTTTGTCTTGATAGAATTGATATGGTTTAAATATAATCTATTTACAGTTTATAAACTTGAATACAGCTAACCCTACAGTTGCGCATTTAGTCTCCCAGACTAAGCTTCCCAGTTTGTTTCAAGCATAAAACGTGCGAACACTGTTACTAAACTAAGTTCACACTGAGAGGATACGGGGGGCATATCACGTATTTCCGGTGTTCCAGGATATCTTGGCCTCCTGTTGAATGTTGAATTTTTAAATGCAAACATTTCTCAGCAGCCTTGCGAAAAAAGCACCTTTTACTTTTGTTGAAATGTTGTATGCTGCGTAGAAAATTACAGCAATTTCATGAATAACAGTGTAAAAAAGGTCAGGAAAAGGTTTAAGAACACGACTATTACCAGTGTTAATCATTATGCGACTTGCATTCTCCATGACTGCTGCTAGTACTAACCAAGGCCACTACTTGTATTAACCATGACTGCTGCTTTTATAAACAATGACTGCTATTTGTATTAGCCATGACTACTACTTTTATAAACAATGACTGCTATTTGTATTAGCCATGACTACTACTTTTATAAACAATGACTGCTATTTGTATTAGCCATGACTACTACTTTTATAAACAATGACTGCTATTTGTATTAGCCATGACTACTACTTTTATAAACAATGACTGCTATTTATATTAGCCATGACTACTACTTTTATAAACAATGACTGCTATTTGTATTAACCATGACTACTACTTTTATAACAATGACTGCTATTTGTATTAACCATGCGTACTGCTTTATAAACAATGACTGCTATTTGTATTGGCTATGACTACTACTTTCACAAACCATGTCTACTATTTGTATTAAGCGTGACTGCTACTTGTCTTAACCACGGTTGCTCCTTATGCCAACCATGACAACTGTTTGCAATAACCATTAACTACCCCTTGCATCAATGATGACTGCTATTTGCATTAACCATGTTTGCTACTTTTATCAACCATGACTGGCATAAAAAGTGAAAAAGAAGTGCAGTATTCAGTTATTGTCTAGCGCTGCGTTAACACAAGGCCGTCGTTTGCACAGATACATTTTTCTGCATGCAAATAAACCTAAAGTCCACCTACAGTGATGCAAATAGCCTCTTCGTAACGGGAAATACAACGCTTTGGCTTTTTATGCTTTGCAGCTGTTTGTACGCTAGCTGTTCACTTATGTCTAATATACTGACTGTTATCTATAAAATATGTTTTGGTATGCTAGACGTGAGAATGTTCATCCCAACAATGCGCCTGTACGACCAGGTTAAGACATCTGAATCAAAAACAACCGAATGATAGCGCGTGCAAATTTGACAGGGACTTTGGCATGACTCAGTACTTTGGCATGCCTCGGTGTATTTGCATGACTTGATGCTTTAGCATAGCTCAGCGCTTTAGCTTTGGCATGGATAGCTTTAGCATGACTCAGTACTTTGATATGATTCGGTACTTTGACATATCTCAGTGTATTTGCATAACTTGGTACTTTGGCATGGCTCAGCGCTTTATCATGGTCCGTTGCTTTGGCAGGGCTCAGGGATTTGGCATGGCTCAGTACTATGGCTTGATTCGGTACCTTTACATGACTCAATGTATTTGCATGACTTGATACGGTGCTTTCGCATGACCGCCTTGACATGGCTCGATGTTTTGGCATGATTCTGTACTTTGGCATGACCGTTGCTTTGGCACGCCCGGTGCTTGGTGCTTTAATTTTCATTAAACTTTGCCGACCTCAATAGCTTCTGTTTGACGGTTATTTAGATGCAGCCGTAAAAGTCACACCGTATTGATTTTAATCACCGAACCAAACAGAGATTGTGAATTTGTTAATTATAACTATCGTCATCCTGTACTTAATACGGTACCTATAAATAGCATCAAACATTTTAGCCAGTGTAAACAGGTTCTTGAAAACTAACTTGGGTGTTAATTGATAAATAAATTAAAATGTGTATGCCATTCACCAATAACTATCGAATAAAACAGAAGTGTTACATCATTTTAAAATATTTTGTAATCTGAAATCTGGACGGCATTGAGCAACACTCAGTATAATATATATCACCATATTACATTTTCTGATACAACGATATACAGCATGGGTTATTTAACTTATTTATTAATGATAATGATAATGATATTTTGGTACTGTAATGCATGTAATAGTTAACCTGATTTTTCAAGTAGCAAAAATATGAATATAAGGGAACAAGGAGGTCTCAGAGGTTTGAGGCAAGGGTGTCCGCTTTCGACCTTTTTGTTTCTTTTCTGTGTAGAAATTATGGAAGCCAAAATGAGAACGATAAAAATATAGACGAATTTAAAGCAGTCTTTTGTTCTATTTTTTACTCATCGATCCATCTTTTTAGTTTTTTCTTTTGTTCGAGGTGTTAACATCGGTGCCATATATACTATGTGATATTTCTTAATGTCGCACAGATTAAAGATATTCAATGAACGGTAATACATGTGTAAACGATTGAATGCAAAATAGCAAGTCATTATTTAGATACTCAGACCACTGGTAGCGGAACATAAAAGGTGCTGTGCCATGTAGTGAGATGTTGCCCGTATGTCTGTAAAGGCAGAGCAACAGGACTAATAAAGTAGAATATAGTTATATGTCTTTCTGTACTATCTGTTGTTTTCTAAACGATAGAATATATTGGCAATGAATATTTAAGCAAACCCTCATATATTATAAGTATTAGGGAAACATGTCTCTAATTTGCAGTCATAACTGCGGGACAAATCTCCCTTGGAAAAGATGGCGGAATTAACGTTCGACTTCTGGCTTTGTTGAAATTTGTGAAGTGAAAAGAAAGAGTGGCAACGGTGGCGTCCTGCAGAAAACTCAGGAAGAATTTGGTAAAACGGTCGATGAGCCTATAGAGTCTACTATCGAACCGAAGAAAGAGAATAAGCGCCAACATCAAAGAAAGAGTAACTGCACAGATTCAGATTTGTAATTATCAAATTGGTGACAAAACTATGACAAAACTCTTTTTCTATTTGTGTTGTTTTGCAAAATTGACTGTATATAATGGGAAATTAAGACTAAAAGTAGATTTATCCCGTTCGTAGACGGAAATATAAAGGTATATAGATGAAAGGATGTAGATTTAGAGCTTTTAATGCTCATATATATGGAAAGAATCGTAGACTGCTTATAATATTTATTTATAAATCGCCTAAGCTTCTGTAAGATTATTGAAGTTCAATGAAAAATTGTTTTATTAATGTAATTTTTAGCACTCAACTATGATTCGACAGTCTTGAAATAATTTAATAATTACTACATTGATTTTGACATGTATAAATATGCAGAACATTTTTATTTTTGAGCTGTTTCTTCGATGTTTTGTGTTATTCCAATTTGTACTTTTTGTTCTTTTCTCACAGTTATTTTTTATGTATCACCATTCTTACATGAGCATTCGGTATGAAAGCTAAAACTATAAAAGAAACAGAAGAATTTCCTTGACCCTGCATATACAATACATGAAGGCATGCTGGCTTTCTATTAGTTAAACATTAAACATGCTCTAACATTCTGTAGCGCAGTGTTCTCCAGTACACTAAGTGGCCGCTTTGAAACATTTCCTCCTATATTTTTCACATTCAACTTCTTAAAATCAGACAGTTATGGGAGACTATTGAAACTCTAGCGTTGTTTATTCACAGAGAGAACCGACGTGCTTGAATCCAAAACAAAATTTCTAAACAAATGAAATATTTAAAAATTAACATTTTCGTCTGAAAGGGTAACATTACCATAAACCCGATGAGAGCATGCTCTCGGTGTTAAGTTAAGTGAACTAGGTTGTTCATGGCACTCTCTCTCTCTCTCTCTCTCTCACTCTCTCTCTCTCTCTCTCTCTCTCTCTCTCTCTCTCTCTCTCTCTCTCTCTCTCTCTCTCTCTCTCATTGCTCCGTGCTCCTTTGAATTGAATAAAAGTTATATTTTAATCTTGAATTAGTATAAAATTTATGTTAATAATTGCTCCAAATTATTCTAGATCACATAACTCCTAATTTATTCCATAACATTCTCCCTGATTTCAAAGCAATCTGTGAACGACAAAGCATTCTGGTATACTGAATGAAGAATACATTGCATTGTAGTTAATACGTTGCTTTGAATAAAAATGTAATTAATCAGAACATTACACTATTCAAGACCATGGCAATGTGCCTAACTGCGTAGTTCTATTCTTGGAACAACTAGACTATCTAGATATATGTAGTTGAAAGATTGTTGGAGATTTTGTTTACTTATAGTCACAGATAAATGCACGGCGAAGGTTTCCTTTGTCAGAAGAACTATCACGTTTTGGAAGCAGTTAATCCTCAAATTTATTTCCTTTCCTCACTATATTAAGGCAAGCTTTCTTTTTGTTTTGTGGATTGTTATGTTTTGTATCATGATAATAAAGATCATAAAATTCTTTTATTGGCATTATAATAAAGATTATAAAAATTGAACTTAAAAATTACAAGACAAGTCATGTTAATTTGTACATTTTGGAAACAAGGGAACACTAGAACAATATCATAAGGTCTGACAATGCAAAATGTCTGTAGCTTTTCGAACATGAGAATGAATGCACAAGGTCTGCAAAATGTCTGTGGGTTTTTAAGCACATAGTTCTTCGGAAACTACAATATGTTCCGCAAATGAATTGAAGTTATATATTTTGCTAAATAACATAGAAAAGGGGGCAACAAATGGGAATATTTTGAAGAAATCAATTTTAAGTTAAAATGTGGGTGATTGTATCTTTGAAACTGTAAATGAATGTGCGGAAAATGTCTAGTACTATTTTATTTTTAGCAGTGGGGCAAAAAATCAGGTCTTCATAGAATATCATTGAAAATCTAAACACAAAAAGACACCAAGTGGCTCTTATCTGACCAAAAATCTAAATCATTCGTGATGCTGGTATCACAGACATTAAGGCTCAATCCACGAAAAAAGTATTAAGACTTTATCTTCATAAATTTCAACGCCAAAAATATAAGTATTACTATTTTATCAAAAACTGTAAAGCTGAACAAAAAATCCGGTAAAGAAACACTGGATTACATTCATATAAACGGATTCAGATAGGTGTGTGCTTGTGGTTTCTTTATTTATTAAATAAAGGATCGAGGTATGGCTGATGTAGCAACAAGATCGTCTGCTTAGAAATATCAGAACACTTAGAACATTTGCGGACATATTTATCTAATATTTTCTCTTTCTGTAGAATGTTTATTTTTGTTACTTTTCTGACCGATTGTTAAAAAATTGCTGAAAAAAAAAATAAAAGTCAAATACAAGCACAAGTACCTGTATCAAAAGCAGAGAAAATCCGATCAAAGACATACATTCTCTCTACTTTAAAATATTTAAAATTCAGCTAATTTTTTCTCCTGTGTTGCACTATTTTTTGTAAAAAAGAGGTAAGAGAAATAAACGAATTACTTGAACACACTCACATAAAGCATAAAAGCATTCTGTCTAAAAGTGTCTTAGTCCTACCATTTTAAAAATCGCTTTATGAGGTACTTCTCGCCATTCCATTTTTTGCTATTTTGACGAATCACCCCCCCCCCCCCCCAAAAAAAAGCTAGTAGCTTGTAGAAAAGTACTTAGAAGGACTGGTTCTTAATTTTAAAAGAGCTTCTGAATATGACAATGTGAATAATATCGATAAGGAAAGGATAAGAATCTAGGACTGCCAAACTACGGTGAATCGGTAAATTAGAAACACAGTCAGAGCAGTTGATGTAGAAGAAACATTTGTTGTCAAATTGAAACTCCGATTATCATTTTTAAGCTCTACCTGTCTGCAATGTTGGCGGACCACCAGGCAAAATAATAAAAGTCTCATAGCGGAACATCAACATATAACCTTCTTCATTGAAATGGGCTAGTTTTTGGCAGGTGTCGGTCACGGTCAAGATAAAATATCCGAAAGTTTAGAATGGCAATATAATATTATATATATATGTAATAGATATCGTTGATAAAACGCATTTATATCAAAAGGACATATCTCAATAGTTGATAACTCCTAATCTGGTATTATCCTAAAATTACTCCTAAAATTATCATTCAAAGATATAGAAAAACAATGAAAAATGGAGTGCGTTCTTCGCGAGAGAACCTTATTTAAGAGCGAACTCATTCTGGGACAACGCTTATTATAGGGTCATTCAGTGAAAAGTCTCTTGGGGCTGAATCAGTCAGATTTAAGTGATGATTTTTTTACCCAGTAAACATTTTAAGGTCGATTCAAAGTCGATTTCAGTTTGTGGTATCGATCTGACCAAACCACAACATTAACTTTTTATACTTTGGTTGTGCCTAACGTCTAATCAACGTCTTTGACACAACAATAGACGTTGTTAAGCAACGTTGTTTGGATGTTGCTTTTGGTCGCAACCAAAACATAACTTTCTCCGACATCCGACAACGTCTTTGATACAACGTTGCATAAACGTCGGAAAATCGAGTTCACACGTATCTTGCGTGACCGGATGACCAGGGAGAGGGTTACTATGCAGAAGGGATGACCACACTATGATTGTCGCTGTCTTGACGGCAATTTTAGATTAAGATTTCCCTTCGTCTATACAACATCGTTTTCCCGACGCCTACACAACCCCAGGAGACGTTATTCGACTTCCATTTTCAACCTATTCCCAACATTGATTAGAATCGGATAATCGATATCTACCCAACGTCGGAGATAGACGTTCTTTGGATTTCCACAATCAACCAAAACTCGATGATGATCCAACGTCGGCTCCGACGTCGATCAAATGTCGCAATGTTCACTGGGTAATTCTGCTGATTTCAGATTATTTGGACACATTCTTTCCTTTACTTGCTAAAGTTGACAATGATGGTGTAGGCATAAGTTCTCAAAATTATGACATATACTTGAACGGCACTATTGCATTTCAGTCAAAATATTTCGACACACCAGTTGCATTTCATCCAAAAAAATGGCTGCGATTCGCCACGATCAATATCACGACATCACATCATATTCGATAACAATACACCTACAGTCGATCCCTCATGAACACGCCGAGCTTGGACCAGAAATTGCCTGCTGTGGCAATCCGATAAGGTCCCGATGTGAATGTCTTAGAAATTTCAATCTACTAAAATCAACCCAAATAAAGGAAACCACCAGTCCTTTCATGTAAAGCTTTCTTTATCAGTTCATAATCTATCAACTCTCCTTTAAATTTTGAGGATTGTCACTTTGTAAATCACTTGATTTCAAAACCAGTTGGAATTTGGATTTATTTCGGTTTTACGATAAAACATGAAAATTTTACCCTGAAATTGATAACATGGAAACTGCTAACACAACCTACATCAAAACCAGAAGCGTCGGTGTCGAAATGCCCCAGACAAGCGCAGAAAAGGAAAAACAAAAGGCGCGATGAACTTATTGGCAAAGTTTATGCGCAATGAAATCTCTTGCAGCCACTACACTGCAATGAGTCACAAGTACCAGGCGAAGACCGCTCTTTAATCGTCGCAAAAGTGAAGCTATACTGTAGTTTGATTTTATTGACTCAGTTATGCAATGCTATTGTTTTAAATTGGCTGAAATATAATGTGATTTTTGGCTGAATTTTAGTTGTTTTTTTTTTTTTGCTGAAATGTAGTACCATTTGGCTGAAATGTAAAACGACGACTTGAACACATGCCTGCTGTAAAACATGGCAATATTATTTTAGGAATAAATTATCATCAGCTGTTAGGAGGCATGAATGTCATTATTTTACTTCAGGCAGCATTATGGACATCCGTTTTACATAAACTATTTAAATCGATTTTATCTCATGGTAGTATCTGTTGTTACATTCTGTAAACATTACCCTACTCTTGTGGACAAGCATAAAAGAATCATGAAGCCAAAAATATTTTTTAAAAGAATAATAGATAAATAAATAAAACCGTTTAGCATTAAATTACGAACCATGTCCGAGTTGTACATTAAATTTAAATTAATGATCTGTCAGATAAAAGACAGTTCTCATTTCAGGTTATTCATGTTTTCATTAACATCCGATCCGAAAAAAGACGAAAAAAGCATTTCGCGCTATTGAATTGATAGTCATTTCAAAAAGAACAACATCGTAATGAGGAAGACCATTTTGTAGTATGAACTCGACCCTTATAGCACTAAAGTCTTCATGTTTTATTAACACAGGTGTTTTTACAGAGGTCTCTATATTCAGAGCCACAAAGCCACATCTCATAATCTGCCAATCACATGGCAATATTTATTTTTGTTGTATTTTTATTATGTTTGAATTTCATTTAAATTAAGTCATAAAGCCGTAGTATTTTTTAAAGCTTGGAGTTCATTTAATTTGGGAGAAGACAGAAATTACATTTCCAAAGTACTTTATATACTGCGTTTATTTTCTCTCTAAAAAAATGGGTTCGGCAAAAGACAGAACACTGGATTGAGGCATTCCTAATACTTAATATTGAATAAAGAATGAAAAGATAGCGAGCACTTAACACTAAATATTTCAATAAATAAACTGGCTTAGATAATAACACACAGCAGTTTCTACCAAGCAGAAGACTGATGGAAATTGGGAAAATACGTGAAGTCCATGCCACTATTGTTAAATGTATTTGGCGAATTAATCCCAGCGTTTTGCGTGGAAGAATATGACTGATAAGATGCGGTTGGGTAATATCCATAGCCATACCCTGCTTCAGGTGACGTCACCGGAAATGGCTTCCCGTCCTTGACTAACAGAGGCACTGAGACTCGCCTCGGCATTGCCATGGTAGCGAGCTCCAGCGCTTTGTCTTGCGTCTGTTTCTTCAACTTATAGCGACGATTTTGAAACCAAATTTTCACTTGCTGCGGAGTCATTTTCAGAACACTGGCCAATTGGTCACGTTCGGGTGCGGAAAGATATCGTTGTTGTTTAAAACGGCGTTCTAGTTCGTATACTTGCGCTTGAGAAAATAGCACTCGCGGTTTCCGTTTTGTTTTCTGACGTAATAGCCGAACTTCTCCGACGTCATTTCCGTCACTGTTCGTGTGTCGCTTCGAGTCTTTCCGTTGATTATTTTTATCAATACTGTTTGCGTTTTGACTTTTGCTCTCTCGCACTAAATTGTTTGCCAGGCTACCTAAAAATACATACAGAAAGAAACTGTTGTTTTAAAATTGTTTTTGAAATACTTTTAACTGCCATTTAGGAAATAAGATATACGATAACCAAGCGATATAGTTACATTGTTTCAATATTTTAAGGCCACTCAAACCGAAAAACTGCAAGATTTTTATTGTCTGTGAGTAAACAAAATAGGTCATTTGCCCGCGCCCTCCCGACCCCTCCCTTCTCCTCGCAAGTCCCCTCGGTCCGACCCACCTTACCCTACTGGCCATTTCATTTGATGAAATTGGTGAAAATAATTTTAAATGAGTTAATTGCAATCAATCGAAGCCCATTGAGTGATGATAATACAAATAGTAATTGCAGTAACATTTTGACCAAATTTCCCGAGTTGTAGATATACAAAACTGGTATAAAATTTCAGTCTGTATCAGATCAATATGGAGTTCGTAAAGACAAAGTGAGGAAAAGATAAGCTATATTTTGAAGGTTTTCTGTACGGTCAGCAAAACAATTTGAGCTACCGAGCGGTGAGTGCTAAAATTGAGTGTGTTACAAATATGAAATTAGAAATAAAATCGCCTAGAAAAGCCTACACTCAAACCCAACAGGTATACAGGTAGACCAAAATGTAACACCTTGGTCTACAGACGCTGTAAAGACGTCAGATACCCAACAAAATCATCACTAAAATCTTTCTAATTTAATTGTAAAATTGGGGTGGCTTCAATGTGTCGATTTGTCTGTGCTTTGCATATATATTTTGTGAACCATTTACCAATCTGGCCCATCTGCAAATGGGCCCGTCCCAGTAACAAGTTTGATTAAAAATTTGCTATTGGGCCAGCTTTGTAAAGAATGTTCTCATTATATCTCTATTATCTAATCTATTTCTAATTCCAAAACAAATCTTCATTTCAAGTGTGTGTATACTGCCCCTTCAATCGATTTATTCCCTTATTTGCGAATTTGTTACGGGCCCATTTGCAAATAGGCCTGTGTCCCGGGATATCTCAGACCTCGAATATCTTGGCCACCTCTTGGATATCTTGCCCCCCCCCCCCTAGGATATCTTGGCCCCTACTTGTAAGTGGCTTACACACAAAGTGCAGGGATCTGCCCTAAACACTTAAGAAAACCTAGGAAAAAGAAATCGCAAGGCGTGTACACTTACACTACATTACACCCTAGTTTCTGAAATATGGAGATGTAATCTTGACTCTTGTATTGCTGCGACTTTATTTTTTTTTTTTTTGGTTCTTTTTCTACGATGCTGGCCATATTTATTGTATAAGTTTCAGTTAAGAAATATAATATATAAAATGCATTCTTCTTAGTTTTGTATTAACAGAGGGTCAAGATATCTTAGGATAACTCGCTTGTAATGCGGAAGCCAAGTTATCCAAAGGGGAGGGGGGCTAGGTGGAAGCTGACGCCTGCAGAACGTTGTCATTGCAGCGGGGGGGGGGGTGGGGGGGGGGGGGTGGCTCTGGCAGTCGGCCCGGTGTAACAGTATGCCTTGCCCCCTGTATAGCTTCGTCCCCTGGGGAAGCTGGACTAGGCTTTCTCCCCCCCCCCCCTCCCCTTCCCACCTGGTATTTTTGCCCCCTTTTGGTATCACTTTCTAAAAGAAAGATAAAGTTGAACATACAAGAAAATGTTTCTTGGATAATGTGGATGTTATTTATTGTAATCGTAGCGATCAGGAGTATCCACCTGGGCTATTTAAAAGCTAAAAAGGATATTAAGAGAAAAATAAAGAACTTTCTGATCAAGGATGCCTATTTATATTTTGTTTGAATTATATTGAATTTAGTCAATAAAGTAGTTCAAGATAGTTTT